>VZTO01002974.1:0-26319 GCA_013400615.1 Syrrhaptes paradoxus | reverse complement strand
AGGTAGATGGCACTCCGAATAAACCGGTGCGTGGTCGGAAGAGGCAGAGTTCAGGGAATACCGACCCCCCTCCCACAAGTTACGAGGCACCAGGGTGAGCTGCTCGGCCACATCCTCTGCATGCTGGGGGCTCTGGTTTGTGGCTGCTGGGAACCAGTCCCTGCCCAGAGAGCACTGGGACTGTCCCCAGCAGGATGCTGGCGAGGTGGACAGGCTGCACCAGGGCAGCAATGGCAATGGCACGCTTCTTATTTTAACCCCTTCAAACAGAGCCTTGAAAATCCGCTTTTCCACAGTGACTGCCTGGACTAAGGTGCTTTCCCAAACTGGGAGAGGCTTTGATTTTACTGGAACCCTGCGGTCCCCTGCTGCAGTGCTGTGAGCACGGGCTGGGCAGACAGAGAAGTGAAACAGAAATTTGCACCTTTTGGCTCCTTCTGTGACAAAGGTCCGAAATTTCTCACCGTCATTTCAGGAAAATGTCAAGAAGAAGTGGCACGTGGGAAGGCACACTGCCACTGTCACACGCTGCCACCGTCACACGCAGGCTCTCCACAGAAACCAGCCCCTACATCCCCACTTCTCCTCTCGCAGCACCGACCGCTCGGGGACCCCTCATCGCAGCTTCCCAGCCGAGCAGCGGTTCTGCTGCTGCTGCGATCCTGCCTCCAAGCAGGAAACTGTCGAGAGCCACTCTTATCCTGCCGTGCCTCCGAGGGCGTGCAAAACAAATGCCATTGTGCCTCTTCCATCCCCCATCAAGGTTCAGCCAAGCGCAGCCCCCCCCCAGGTCCCTCCTGGCCAGGTGGTGGCAGAGAGCAGACCCAAAACCCCACATCAACAAGGGAACTGATTTCATTATTCTAAAAACAAACAGCCAAAGGAAAGTTCAGGCTCGAATGGGCTCCTAGAGCAAAGAAAGGAAAATAGAGAGCGGGCAGTGGGGAATGCTTCATATTCCTAAAAGCCTTTTGTACGTTAACACATGGTGTCTGCTTCTCTCTAGTCACCTATTTATCACTCTCCTCTTTAGAGAAGGAAAAAAGTCCTGGCTGCCTTCCTAAGGCAGAGTTTTGTGGCCGGGGGGAGGGGGAGGGTGCTTTAAGCATGATGCAAACCATTTGGAGTGCACCGAGAGCACTGCCAACACAAGCTGCACTATTTAAACAAGTGAGGAAATGATCGTATATACAACATGCCAGCGAGCACACACACACCAGAGGAAGTCGAGAGGGGTTTTCATGACACAGAGCTGGATGTCAGCGGCTGAAAGGTCGATATTTTCCCTTAACACCCTTCTCAATGACTTAATCGTGTTCCGTTTGCACAGAAAACTTCCCAAGAATAAAAGTCTGGAGGAATCGAGGCGGGGAGAGGGGGAGAGATGTTTGGCCTACTGCTGACCTTGTCCGAGGTCCTCTCCACGTAGCAGGGCTCCTGGGGGGCGACCAGCAGGGGAACGAAGCCCGAGAGCAGCCGATCCTCTTCCAGGCTAAGCAGGGCAAGGTCGTCATCTGGGTCCTTGTACAAGGGCACCTCCGACTGATTCACTGTGGTCAGTATGTTACAGAAGTCAGCCAGCGTCGCCCACACATCTACTGAGACCCTGGGAGAACGAGGAGAAGACGTGAGCAATTCGGGGCTGGAATGCGTTGGGAGTTGCCTGCGATGCTGCAGCGAATACCAGAGAGGTGAGGCCAGGCGAGGCACGCCACCGCCGCCGCTACCCTGCCCCACCGGGAGGGCTGCAGGCACAGCTGTGCTGGCACCGGACCCAGGAGGGGCTCGCAACCCTCGCCCGCCAGCGCCGACACCGACCACCCCTGTGCCCCGGGATGGGGACAGCTCCCGGGATCTCGCCCTTCCCGCAGCTCTGCCCGCTCCCCAGCTGGCACGTGCAGGATGCTGCTTCCCCGCGCAGCGCCGGCAGGGACCCAGCTCCTTCCAGATGGGAGAAACGCTGCTTATGGCTCAATTTCAAAGCCTGCCGGGAGGACAGACCGATCCCTCGCATCGCTGCTGGAGCAAAAGGGGCACCCCGGGGGGGTCCAGCCCAGCCTGGGGGGCTGCAGCCCAGCCCAGGGCACCCTCTCCCTTGCCTGGCTGTTATCTCCTGCAACCAGATGCTGCAGCCACGCTCTAAAGCACAGAATTTTTTTAGATAAACCCCAGCCACGGGAGGTTAAGCCGTATTTTGCTTCTGGCCAGGGTTTCAACATTTGCAAGTGACCTGCAAAGCCACCTCGGCAGTGTGTCACCTTCCCGGTGACGTGCGGGGAGGCGGGTGTGAACACAAGGCCACCGGCAGCATCCCCATCACACGTCCCCGTGGCTGAGCACACCCAGGGGAGGGCCCAGCACCCCAGAAAGGACCAGCACGGGGGAAGCAGGCAAAAAGCACGGCGGCACCGGGCTGCCTCGTACCGCGTTTCTTCCTCCTGTCTCTAAAAGCACTTAGATTGGGGTTTTTTTAGTGCGTCAACTGGGAAAAAAGCAGGGAATAGGGGAAACTGAGGCTGATGGGCATCTGGTGGCAGTAAGGAGGGCTGTATCCTCCACCCCGCGCCCCTAGGACACCGGAAAGCGCGGGGCAGGCGGCATCACCGGGGGTGCAGCAGTGACCAGCGCGGCCCCGGGGCTGGAGGGAGGCCCCCCGCTCTTTGAACTGCTCCAGGTGGACAGAGTCTGCGTTGGGTTATTTACGGGAATCAATGTACCAGGAAAGCACACTGAAATGAAACATCTTGTTTTCAAGAGCGTCCTGGGAGCCAGGCAGAATGAGGAGCCATTAATCAAAGGCCGGCACGTAATCAGCACACATGTAACGCAGAGTCGCCCACGTCCCGAAGCCAGCCCCAGCCCTCCGCACGCTGCCGAGGAGAAAAGGTCCTTCAAAGCCCTCTGCGCACAGACACCGGGAGCTGGGTTCATTCACAAAGCTCCATCGCTTGGCTCAGCCAGGTCTGGCTGTCAGAAATGTTTAAATATGGAAAAAAATAAACAGTTGCAACACGTTTTGGGTTTTTTTTTTTTTGGAGGGATCTGTCCGTGGCCCTTTGTGATGTAATGGGAAACGCTACGTTTGTGCTACCAGCTGGAAAATAAACAGAGCTTCGAGGGTTAAAAGGAACTGAACTTTCCACGACCCCTATCTGCAAAAGAAGAAAATAATAAGAGGAATGATCCACTGCCCCACAGCCCTGATAGTTTATCCTCTGGCCCAGGCTGCAGAGACAAGCACCGGATGTGATAGGGCTGCTCTGGGCCACCTCCAAGGCGAGCTCTGCCCATGGGAGATGCTCAGCCCTCCCCCAGTGCCCTGCTGGCAACTGGGCTGGGCTGTCCCCAGTCCGGTCACATAGCACTGGTGGGGCCCCGCCAGCACGGGCTGCGAGGAGGGGTCGGCTCGGATGAAGGAGGTGCGAAGGGAAAGGAACGGGGAGAATGCCGGCAGCCACCTGGGAACGAGAGCGCTGGGGTGTTGGGGACAGGCAGTGATGCAGGGGACGTTCCCAGGGAGCTGGGACAGCCAGGTGCACGGGGCCAGGGTGGAGGAGAAAGGAAAGAAACACATTGAAGAGATCTCACCTGTATTCCCCAAGAAACAGAGCTGCAGGCAGGGGATGGAGAGAGCCAGGGAGGCAGAGAGCAGCAGGAGGATGCTGGGCAGGACTGGGATCCCCAGGAGGGCAGGACTGGGATCCCCAGGAGGGCAGGACTGGGATCCCCAGGAGGGCAGGACTGGGATCCGCCGCGGGGCAGGACTGGGATTCCCAGCGGGGCAGGACTGGGATTCCCAGGGGGGCAGGACTGGGATCTGCAGCAGGGCAGGACTGGGATCCCCAGCAGGGCAGGACTGGGATCCACAGCAGGGCAGGACTGGGATCACCAGCAGGGCAGGGGTGCTGAAGCACTGATGAAAGTCCCAGGAGCCATCTCTCCTCAGGGCTGGGCACCCCACCTCAGAAAACCACCATGTGAACAGTCACCGAGCCGCCGGCGCTCCCAGCCCTGCAGCCACCCAGTCCAGCGGTCCCTTCTCCTCGCCCCCCGTGGCCACCTGTCCCCAGCCCCTCCGGCAGCGCTGCCAGGCAGGGCAGCCCCCTGCCACCTACCAAAGGCGAGGGCAGTCTCTGTCACTTTATTCCCTTCATCCTCAGGTCCCCACAGCCTCACAGCACCTTGCCACATCTGTCACCTGCACTGGATGCACCAGGTTTCCACCCCTGGGCTCCCTTCAGTCCATCCACAGCCCGCGCTGGCTCTCCGGGCAGAGAGATCTTGCTGCAGCACAACCCCCAGCAGCTCCGCAGCCGTGGCCAGCAGCCAGGCAACACCCTGCAGAGCCTTCAAATGCCAACAAAGAAGAAGGTGTCTGCATTTCTGCTCTGGTTTTCTCCACAGAGAACGGATCTGATGGTTTTCTACCTCCCTCTTGGGTGCAGCTCCTCCTCTACCATGCACATCCCAGCACCAGCATCACCATCATTTGCCACCAGCAAAGCCAGCAAGGGCTAATGGCTCATACCAACACCACCCAGCCCAGCGGATCTCCTCCTGGGATGAGCACTCGCCCTAGAAGGTTGCACAACCCTTGGGAGCCTGGTCAGGCGCCGTGTCCCCACTGTCCCTTCCCAAGACAGCGCCGCGGCCACCTCCGGGTATTTCTGTCTCACGTCACCCCACGGTGCTGCGGTGCCGGAGCCTCTCTGCAAAGCCACGGCAGACCCAGGTGTCTGGAAGCGCCGCGTATGCACGGTACCACGGCTTCAGCATCCCTGTGCGGAGGGAGGCCCCGAATTACTGACACGGAGCCCAGGCACGCAGCTCCCAGGTACGGGGACGAGGCTCCCAGAGCTTTTAACCGAGGAAGCGAGAAGGGGGTGAGCGCGAGGTCTTTCCTCAGAACGGGGGTTCATTCACTTCCCCACAGACACATTTTACATTTGCTTATTCCACTAGGACAGGAAAAAAAAATAAGAGTTAATTTCTTTTTTATTGCCTCAGGATTCCAGGTTTAATGTAGCTGTCAGTGCGAGCGCAGCCCAGCTGCACGCCGACGGGACGCAGCCCGGCCAGGCGATGCTGAGAGCACCGCACAAGTGCACGGCCGAGAGCATGGCCCCGGGGCACAGCACGGCTCCGCGTGCGCACGGCTCCTGCCAAAGGTGGATGCCCAGGATGGGCATCACCGCACAGCAAAAGGCTCACACCGAAGTGCGGGGCAAGCAGAGGGCGATGGAAGAGATGGGTATGGGAGCGAGCCTGGCGCTCACCAAATCCCTGCTGGCCGCGGTGCTCCGGCGTGAGCCACCATCCTCACCGGGGCTGTGGGCTGCCTGGTGATTAATATCAAGCACAATGACCCCATGTTACGAGCCTGCGGGGGCCTGTGGAGGTGGCCATTTCCTGTGTAATACCAGCTTGTTTAAACACTAACACTCCAACTCCACAGCTGCAGAACAAACCCGGAAAGCGCGGCGCAGAAGAAGCCCTGCATTGTGTTCCCCAGCCGCCCCGAGCCGCGCTGCCGCGCAGATGGCGATCGCCTCGAGCTTGCGTGCTCCCGGGACCGTGCGATGCGCACCCACTGGCTCCCGGTGCGAGGGGCACCGGTGCCCACCCCAGCTCCTGCACCGCCGTGGGTGGTGGGATGCTCCACATCCCCCTCCTGGGTTCCCTCTCTCCTGGGCCAGGCGAAGCCAAACTAACACAGTTCCTCTGCAAGGAACAAAAGGAGTGCGAGCTCTCCCCAAAAGCATTCACCAAGTGGCCCTGGACGCGGACGTGGCTGCAGGGATGAGCTGGTCACAGCCCCTCTGCCCCATGGCACCAGTGATTTCCCCACTCCGCCCTGCACGCCGTCCTTTTGGCCAGCGGAGCATCCATAAACCCACTCCTCTCCTGGGAACCTGCCCGGGGAGTCGGTGGGATGCTCTCCGTGCCGGGAGAGGGGCAGTCCCCTTCTCTGCGGAGCCTTTGGCTTCGGCTTCACTCGACTTCACCTTCATTCTCAGCCAGGTTTGCACCACCGAGACACCTCTGAATCCTCGCTTTGATGTCTCAATAGGGAAACTCCGGTGGCCAACATTATTAAGGCTGAGATCTGCAAAAAGGGATTTTTCCGTTTAGTCTCCGGCATCCTCCAGCAAGGTCTTGGCACCCCTGTCCGAGACCGTGTCCACCTCTCCCAGTGGGAGCTGCCATCTCGGTGACACTTCTGCACGAGAGCGACGTGATGAGAGCGATCTGGCAGATCTCACTGGGAAGGTAAGCTCTAGAATGTGCTCAGAGCTTTTGGATTTAATTTAATACTTGGTTTAAATTAACCATTTTTAAATGCTTGCAGACAGTCTCCACAAACCAAGAGGCCCTTCGCTCCGGCATGGAAGGAGCACACATTCGCCAGGGTCAGCCCTGCGGCAGTTTGTCTGTCTAGCCAGTGGCTTCCCCATCGCTTCTTACGCTTCCTTTAGCAACAGATTCATTGCAGCAACAAAACAAATCGAGGAGAAGCTTTGCTCTCCCCTGCCCAGCCCTCGTCACCCATCGCAGCTCCTCGGCCATACATCCCAAAACAAGACGGACTCACACGAACGACGGCAGCCTCCTTGGAGATCTGTCTTTCTCCCCATCTGCTGCTAATGTCTCTGCCTTAGGAGATCCACCCTGCTGCCCTCTCCCCAGGGCTCTCGGCTTTTACACCCAGATTACTCCTGGGGACAGTTGCTCTGAAAGATGCTGCTCCAACCCAGCTGCACGGCACCGCAGCCGCTGTAAACGAGCCTGTTAGACCCCAATGCAAAGTTTGCCATGAAACACGCAGATATACATTAATTTTAAGATACAGAAGTGACTAGAAGCTAGAAGAGCTGGGAACACCCAAGCCACAGGACACTGCTGCTCTGAAGCAGAGATCTCCATGGTCCAGCTTAGCTCCTACCCTGGAAACACCTGAATAAAAGCCACAGAAAACTCGCTGAGACCCTCTCCCAAATTGCCAGAGGGGAAAGACACCCCTGTACCTCTCAAATACACACAGCAGCCCCAAGAGAGGGATCCAGGCATCCTGTCCCCTCTCTATGGCCCTCTGGCCTGAAAACACGTCCCAGCGCATCCTCCGAGCCACGCTGACCACGCAGGTGTGGCCAAGAGCCGGATGAACGCGCTGGAGCAAGGAGGGTGGGTTTGGGGAAAGGGACAGCTTCTCCCTCAGCCTGAATTTGGGACCACCAAGCCCTTAGCTAGGGAGAGGATGCCTGCCAGGAGCTGGGGTTCATGCCCAAGCCTCCACCAAGGAAAGATTCCCCCAAGACGCAGCCTTCCGAGCCCCCCACCCCGCTCCGCAGAGCGTGGCTCGCAGCTGCGCGCCAGCTTTCGGCAGCGCTCACCCCTCACACCTTTCCCTCCGCCTCTGTCCAAGGGGGAAAGCAGCGAGCTGAGGAATTTGGTGTGGGTTTTCTTTTTTTTTTCTTTTTTTTTTTCCCCTTTTTTTTTTTTATTGTAAGGACTCAAATCCAGCAGTGTGATAAATGCATCCGAGCTACAATTAGGAAGATATATAGCATCAGAACGCGAAGGTCTGGGCAGCGTGGTGAAACGCGGGCTCTCCAGAGCCCCAGCTATGTTTCCCATTATGTAACCCTGGTCATGGGCAGACAGCCAGACTCCAAATGAAAAAGAGACTCTGGCTTGGCACCGTTTCTATTTTCCTATCCTCATTCGGGGTCAGCGCAGTGTCATACAGCTGCAGAGAAAGCTCCGGGGATTAAACCTGGGAAAAGCTCCAAGACCAGGACCCGGGTTCAAGTACCAGCTGAAAGCAATAAACCAACTGCCACAGCTGGGCTGAGTTTAGACGTTCTCAAAGTCCCCCAGCTCTCTCCTTTCCTAAGAATGAGCGATGGTGAACATGGCGAACGCAGCGTGAGCGGAGGCCTCGGGACATATAGCCCCAGCAGCCCGGGCCCTGGGCTCTGGCGGAGTCTTGACAAGCCGCCCCGCTGGCCCCGAGCCCAGGCCGTCATTCTGGCAGCGGCGCTGGCCCCGGACGAGCTGCACTTTGATGCAAGCTCTGGGCCAGGCCTCTGCTCCTGCCAGGTGGGTACAAGCCTGGTTTATTTTTCCAGAAGCTTGTGACATCCTTGCAGGGTGCTCCTGTGCTTTGGAGTATTTTTACTGTCCCTTTTCTGTCCCCGCGCTACCTCGAGGGGCACTGACAGCCATGGCTGCGTGGTGCTGGGGAGACGGTTTCAGCGTCCCACCAGCTTCTCCAGCGGCACTGGTGGGGACGTCGCACGTCCCACCACAGGTCCCTCGCTCCCTTCTGCGATCTGGCATCTGCACTTGCTCCTTGCATGCTCTCGCCGCTCCTGAGCTCACCCTGCCCATAAACCTTGGCTTACTCCACCACGCCTGCTGCTCTGACCCGTGTTTTACTTCTGAACTTCTTTGAAGCTGCTCCCATCCAAACCCTGGGGCTCTACCTGGTTCCTAACCAGCCGCAGGACGGACAGCAGGCTCGTGTCAATAGAGCTGGAACACTGACCCCCTGGGTGTCCCTTTTCCTTTCCCACCTCCAGGGACAACGTTGCGGCTCCCAGGCTGCTCCTCACTGCCCGCACCTCCAGGGAATCCCACCCAGCGCCATCCTGGGCCACCAACGCCCGGCCACGCAGTGCTGGGGCAACACAAAAATCCGGGCTGACGGAGCAGCCAGGCTCCTCGCCGCGGAGAAGACAGATGCTCCCGGTGAGGCAAAGAGCAGCGGGGTGGAAGGAGCTGGGAGCAAGAGGGGACAGGAGTGGGACAAGAGGGGCTGCCCAGCCACCCTCCTGGAGAGGACACAGTGGGGAAGAAGCTGGGGCTCTGCTACACGACGGAGACCCTCGATTCTCTGCCGAGCAGACCAGAACCTTCCAAAAAACACCCCCCAACCCATACCCACCGCTCCCCAAAGAGCCACGTGCTGCCGTGCCGCAGGGCGGGCTGCCACCACCGCCCCGTCCCACCCCAAGGGACAAGCAGGAGCCCGCAGCACCTGCCCGGGCAGCCCGGGGGGACGCAGCCCCGCGCCCCGCAGGAGGGGGAGGCAGCTCGTCGCAGGGAAGGCGCCGAGCGCTGGCTGCGCGAAGCCGATCAGAAATTCCATCTCGAGGCTGCCCGTCCGTCGCCAAGGGCCCGGCGGCTCCCTGCGCAGGCAGCGCGAGGGGAAGGGGGGATTGGTGCGAGAGCTTTCACGTGACAGATCCCAGTTTGAGTTCCTGCCCAAAGATGGGCAGCAGTTCACATGAGCAGGCAGCGGTCCCACACCGAGCAGCCGACAAACAGAAAACAGACTCCATCTCCACAAAATGAGGCCCAGAACTTCCTGTGTGAGATTTCCATTTCCTCAGCCAAATGAAAAAGAACTGGAGTACGAGGCAATAAACTAGGAGAGCAGGACTGGACCTGACGCACGGAGCGGGGACCCATTAATGGTTAAGCCACTTTGCTGGATTACTCTTACTGCGCCTTCCCATCACCCCGGGTTCTGGCTCCTTTGGATTAACAATAAGACGTGATTTCAGGCTCTGGATCCGGAGTACCGGAGGCAGATGGAAAATCCTGCGGGAAAGCAGCTACGGAGCATGCTCAGACACTGTTTCGCATACTCCATACTTGGCCCCTTCACTCGATTTTCTGTCCAAAAATATGCAAATTGCCTAGTCCGCATTATGGACTAATGGGCTGGAATTGGCCACTTTAGAAAATTAACCCTTTTGTGTGCTGCAGGGGTAACGACAAGCTGTTTCTGAAGCAGAAGGGAGGTGACTTTTGGAGCTCCAGGAACAGGCAAGCTGCTCCAGGCCAGCCCAGCCCAAGGTTGGCCTGATTCAGTCAAAAAAAGGCAACGAAACGCTCGAGCTGGAAAGGGACTTGCCTCTTGCAGAGGGGAAGGTCCTGCCTGTTCGGCCGTCTGGGCCAGCAGAGCACGTAAAGGAGATGTATCCTAACAGAAGCAGATGCACATCCTCAGCAGAAGGTAAAAGCCCAGCTCACGGGATATTTTCTAACACACAGAAGCAAAGGGGACCCACCAGACCCCCTCAGAGACACTGCAGCCCCACCCACCCACCAGTGAAGAAAGTCACTGTGCCATCAAGGGTGACGAGCCCCCACCAAACATCCCCTGCGNGGAGATGTGTCCTAACAGAAGCAGATGCACATCCTCAGCAGAAGGTAAAAGCCCAGCTCACGGGATATTTTCTAACACACAGAAGCAAAGGGGACCCACCAGACCCCCTCAGAGGCACTGCAGCCCCACCCACGCACCGGTGAAGAAAGTCACTGTGTCACCAAGGGTGACAAGCANCTCACCATGGCCAGGCTCAGGGAGGGAGAGGGGATGCACAACCCAAATCCCAACATCCCAGCCTGGGACACGCATGGGCACAGCTGCAACCCACCCCAAGTGCACAGACAGATCTGCACTCCCTACACAGACGGGCCTGGGGGGCAAGCTGGGACATCTCAGATCCCTTTTATTGGGGGTGGTGGGGTGCCAGTGCCCCAGTCATGAAGACAGGATCCCGAGGTCCCAGCTTTGGGAGGTTTCCCAGTAGCTGTCAGAAAGCGCTCCCCGCATCCATCCCCTTCTTCCAGGCTTTTCTGCCAGCACACAGCAGGGGCTTTCACACCAGATGAACCAGATGCAACCTGGGCAGAGCTTGGGACACCAGGGGAAACCCCAAAGGTGCCAGCAGATGGGAAGGGTGCACAAAATAGCAGAGCATGAGGGTCTGACCCCCATCGCGCTGCTCACGGGCACTAACCCCTTACCTTGCACGCATTCCCGCAGCAGGCTGGTGCACCTCCTCACCAAGAGCGCAAACATGGAGAGCCCCAGGGCCGTGGCCTGTTCCTGGATGACGGAGCGGCAGTCCTCAGCGATGCACTCTAGGAGACAGAGAAAGGGTTCAGCGGGGAGCAGGTCAGATGCTCCTTCGTGCTTCGCAGCCTCCCTCTCTGCATCCCGCACCGGGCAGGGATCTCCGCAGGGGTGGGCGACTCCCCAGCTCACACTTCTCCTGGACCCAATTACTCCACGTAGGGGGGAAAAAAGGTGGCGAATAGCTGGTGTGGAGTGGGAAGAGGCGGCAGCCACGCTGCCCACATCACACCCAACACCACCTCGCGCACCGAGCCAGCCCGGCCGAGCCGGCACGCGGGGCTCCCAGCACAGAAGCTGCTGCTTGGAGCTGATGCCTTCCCCTGAAGGAGGGGGGTATGTTTAAGTGTTAAAAGGGTAATTAGCTGCATGTTTGATCTTTGTCCCTGCTGGAGTTTGAACCTCAGCAGCTGAGGAGGGGGCTCCTCCCATTAGTTCACCAGTCACACAACAGCTTGTCAAGAGAGTTTAATTGAAGCTGTTACTCAAGTAGATGCCACACGACCACAGCTCTTCCAAACAGAGCCGGCTGGGAGCGAGAGCAAATCCCCCCGGCACATCTACACCCAGCCAGAAACCACTTCTGAGGCTGCTGGGAGCAGCGGGGAGCTGGCTCGAGGGAACTGCCTGGAGCTGGGCACGGGTTCCATTCAGCGGGGCCGAGAGCACCGTGGGGCACGCCGGGCTGCCCGCGCTTGCTCCGGCACCGCGCTGCCTGCTTGCAGAAGATTCTTCAGCCTTGCGGGCAGCCTCTGCCCTCCCAGTCCCCTCTGACCTCCCAATCCCCTCCAGCCCCAATTCACATCCTCCCTGGAGATGTGGAGGGAAGCGGCTGGCCGGGGGCTTGCCCGGAGGGAGGCAGAGAAGCGCTGTTGGGGGGGAACAGAGCCACGACCCCCTGGGATGGGATGTGGGATACAGGATATGGGATGCACCCGCACTGCTCAGGGCTCTCCTACCAGCCGACCGGCTTGCACATTGTCTGCTGCAGGACCAGGGCTTGCAGCCACGGTGAGAAAAGCTGCCACAAGCCAGGCAGAGGATTTGCACGCTAAATGCAAATATGTAGGTACCAACTCCAAACTGGTGCCTGTGCGAGCAAAGCCCCAGCGCTGGGATGGGGAGGGAGAGCCCCCGCAGAGCTCCCGGGAACCTCTGCCCCAGACGTGAGCATCGGCTGTGTGCAGGCAAGGAGAGGTGTTGGAAGCTGAACTCCCCTGACGGGGCAGAGCAGGGGTTCTGAGCAAAGGGCAAGAGGATTAAAGCAAGACAGGAGACCCCATTCCAGGAGACCCCATTCCAGCCGGCGCTAGCAAAATGCCTGAGGTGCAGAGAACAAACGTGGGGTTTTCAAGTGCAAATTATTTCAGAGTAATGGGGTGGGAGGTTAAAAACAACAAGAAAAAGACTAAAACACACCTAGAAAATACAGGGGAAAATGGGAGGAAGATCTGTAGGCTTGATTTGGCCAGCTCTTACAGCTGCCAGTGAGTTCTCACCCTGGGAGGGGAGCCCTGAGGGTGACCCAGGGTGGCACCCCAGGTGCCTGGCAGCCAGAGGAGGGTTTGCTCCCGGAGCCAGGGCTGAGCCGATGCCGCAGAGCGATGGTAGGAAGTGCCACGCTGCAGAGGCTGTCAGCTTTCGGAGGAAACATAAAACTAAAGATGTGACCACTCTGGGACAGTAAATCTCTTTGATGAAGCCCTTCCCACAATTAAGAGTGTTAGTCCCAGTGCTCTGGCCACAGTCCAGTTCAAGAAATTACAGTCGTCTTCCCCGTGCCGTGGACTCTGGTCACCTCCTGTCTGAAACGGGCACAGGACAAGACCGTGGCCATCGTGCTGAGCCTACCCTGGCACAAAGAGAAAACAACTCCACAGAAAATACGCTGCGAGACGTGTCGGAGCAACAAATCTGCTCTGGAGCCCAGAGTGCACCATTACCTCTGAGCTGGGCAATGGTCTGTGCCGCTGATAACACACGGTGTGTTCAGACACAAACTTCATGGAAGAGATGCTCTCAGAGGCTGGAGTGACCCTTCGGTGATTCCTGTCCCTGCAGTTGAGCAGCACCAGCATAACCTGGGGACACCAGCTGCCACAGCGCAACAAGAGCCTGCAGAGAGATCCTGGCTGCCCAGGTCAGGGCAAAGCCTGGGATTCCCAGATCTGTTTTCCCAGATCCACAGCAGGTGCGGGAGAAGCAGAACTACAGCATCAGACCCACAAGCATCCAATCCCCACCTTCACGTAGCATCGATGGCATCCCATCAGTTAAAGCTGCCACAAACCCGCCCTCCACTTCCTCCCCGAAACCCCAATGAGACCGTAATCAGATAACAACCGACATTCACACCCAGCCACCGCGCAGCCGGGGCACAGCCGGGGCACGGCACAGAGGTGGTCAGGCAGACGACGGACAGAAATCGGAGGTGGTCAGGCAGACGACGGACAGAAATCAGAGGTGGTCAGGGAGATGACGAACGGAAATCGCATGCAAAAAAAGTGCCATGAGGTCAAGGGCCCCGAGGCGGTCAGAGATGTGGCTCCTCCATGCCACCAGCAGCCACAGCAGTGACACTCTGCAGGAAATCATCCAGCACGCCACCGGCTTGTGCACCAACAACCACGACACGTTCTCCTTCCACCTTCTTCCCTCCCAGCCAGGCAAATGTCCCTGTTACTGCCAGCATCAGTTAAACAGCTCCTGTCACCACGTCACCTCCCGGCTCTCGCCTGTGAACCAGACCACGCGGCTCATGGGGGGTTGGAAATGTCACCTCTCAGCTGTGCCACCTCCACCAAAGGTGCTGCGTGGGGGGAGAGGAGGGTGGGCAAAGCCGGCACCGCCGCCTCAATAACTGCTCATTAAACCACTGCTTAAGGTCAGGGCTCCAGGACTCGCAGCTCTTGCAGCCAGGACGGACTGAGGGTAACACCGTACCCTCGCCACGTGCTGCACCACCGACACACAGCCCCTGGAGCCACGCCGCAGACACGGCAGGGAGCTGAGCCGGCCTAAAAACCCACCTTCTGGGAGCTTTCTCAAGCTGGATGTGTTTCTCGGTCACTTGTAGCCCCACATCAGCTCTGCCAGCAACACTCGGAGGTACGTGCAACGCTGCACAGGGCTAGAAAGGAGCAGGCAGAGGATCTGAAAGCAGGAATGTCATCAAACGCTTTGCAGTCTGAACCAACAGCCCGGGTAATTTGCATTACCCCACACTTCACAGGCTGGATTTGCCTTGAAGATGTGTTTTTCTGCACCCAAAAACTATACGCCGAGCCCTGCAGCCCTCTGCAAACCCACCGCGGAGGTTGGGGCTCCAGGTGCTGGACCGGCCAGCGGGACACGAGCTCTGACAGTCTTTCCCGCAGGCTGGGTTTTGAGCAGCGTGCTGCTAAGCCTGCCTGACACTAGCCACTCTAAGACCCTTTTTCCAGTTGGCTCAGACTTGAACTAGCGGAGCTGAAGTTTCCATGCTGGGTGCCTGTCTCAGCCCAAATTCTTCCGGAAATCTTTCACCAAAACAGTTCGGCTACTTGTGAGAATGAGGGTAGGAAACAAGATAGTGGCTCTGCCTTGTTAGAAAAAAAAAAAAAAAACAAACCAAACACTTACAACCTTTTCCTTGAGCTAATCTAGCGACTGCAAACCCTGGAAAGGGGATCTGAGATTTTGCAGCAGAATAACCTTTTTAACAGAGAGTTTTCCTGTCCTACTAGAAATCTGTCCACACTTGGCCAAGCTATAAACATCTGAAATAGAGCAGATTTTCCATATTCAATAGGAATTAATTTCAGCAGCTAAAACCTTCTAAGATTTCACCTCCCTGAGCATGCTCCATCTTCCCACTAACCACCCTTCCACCTAACCTGTGTCTCACTCAGCACAGCAACTTCCCTGCTCCCATCCAGCACACAGGGACCTGCAAAAAAAAATCCTTGTCCTCGTCACCGCTGCTTGCTGCGAGCTAAAGATTGGACTCGGACTCCAACGGGCGCGCAGGCTATCTGCTCCAAAGCAGAGCCCAAGAGCAAGAGGAGGGAAAGGGGATGGGATGGAAAAAAATGGGAGTTGATGAGCACCGGGCTGCGAGCACAGAGAAAAAGCAACTGAGAACCAGGGATGGGCGTTTTTTCTGAAGATCACGAAAACCCTCTGAGCTGCAGAAGAGTCCTCCTGCTTCTTTGCATGTAGGAAAGCGAGTTTTTTCTCCAGCTGGGTACTGGTCTGCACGGAAAGCGCTGTTTTTCTACCAGGAGGCAGCTTCCTTTGCAGGGAGCCTGGGGAGCGGGGCGGGTCGGCCGGCGCGGCTGCTGCAGCGCCTTCTGCGAGCGGCTACCTGGGCTCCCAGCTGCGTCCCGCGACGCAGGGGCTGCGAGCTTTGCTCCGAGCCAGCCGGCAGCAGGATCCGACCCAGGACTCCTGCAGTCATAAATCTACCTGCTTCGTGGGGGAAAGGGTGTGTGGGGAGGGGGGAGAGAGAGACGGAGAGAACGGGGACTTTTGTAACGGGGAGAAATTTGTGTTTCTCTGAGAACATTATATTCATGGAAAACATAAACCAACTGTCGTCAAAGTCGTCTGAGCGCAGGAAATGGAGCGGCCGGGAGAAGGCTGCCATGTGGCCGGATGTTATGTATTTCTAATTAGTGCTATACATCTTTCAGCAGCGAGTGTCCTTTTGCTGGGAAACACAACGCGCTGCCCTTGTTATTGTAACTGTCAGAGAGTGCTTAAACAGATAATCTCCAGGAAAAGTGATAAACACATCCCCTCTCCCACTAGGGTGTGCAAAACAGCAATGCCAAACCTCTGCTAGGGCAACGCAACCAGCCGCAGGAAATGGGAATGGGAAAAGAGCAGGCGATGCGAGGGCCAGCGGTCTCCAAGGAGAGGGGTTTGCTGGAGGAAGCTTCTCGCGGCTGCTCGGGTGCCATGTGCCGAAGGAAATCCTGCGAGGGACAATCAGGGCAGAGCGAGCGCGGGCCACGTGGCCTTGGCCAGGGGGGTGCTGGCAGGGACGGGGGGCAGGGGGGTTGGAAGTGAGGGCTCCCAGCTGCTCCGCTCCGAGCGTGCTGCAGGCAGCGGTGGAAGCGAGTCGCAGCAACCCCCGAGCTCGCAAGCGAGCAGCAGACACGCTCCTGCGTCCGTCCCTGCTAACACAACACACAGAGCGCTGAATCTTCCGCTGTTAAAACAAGACCAGCCAATACGCCTTAGAGTCTCGAAGGAGACCAGATTCCTTTGATTCAGGCGACCGGACGGCTCTAGCCAAGGGTCAGGAGGACTCCAGCGAGATGGTTCCCACGCTGGCCTCCCCATCCCAACCTGAGCTGCGGCTCCGGCGCAGGAGAGAGCAGCAGGGATGTGCTTTGCTCCCGGGGAGCAACTGCTGAACCCACCTTCCCCAGCGACATGGGAGAGGACCACACGCAAGGGCAATCAAACAAACGAACGGATCTCCGGACACCATCCCCAGGATGACATAACGGGCCGGCCGGGGGATGCAGGAGGTGGGGGATCGGGGCTGTGGGTGAGCCGTGCCTAAGGCACCCCGCTGATGTGTCAGCAGCTCGGCGGCACAGACACACAGACAACTGATTCACCAGCCAGCTGCTGCCCTGCGGGGAAGAACACAGAGGCTGGTCACCTCAGAGCTGACACCACCTGAAGGCAATTCATTTGCTCTCTTATCGCTCAGACACAAGAGTCTTTTCCCCCGTGAGTCACCCTTTGCCAGACAAAGCGCTGGCAGGGATACAGGGCAGCCCACCGGACCCGGGCTGGCTGCAGGAAGCGGGTATGGAGGAGAGCCGTGCTGCCTGCCCGCAGCCGAGACGGCAGGGAAGCGACGGGAATGTGAAGCAGCAAAGCCAGGGGGATGCTCACAGCTGCGGGGGCATCTCCCTGCCACCCCCTTGCAGAGGACCTGTGAGTCACGGGCACTCCCAGCTCTCCGCTGGGAACTGGCGAGTCACACACGCACTCATCTGCCCCCGAAAGAGCCTGGGAACCTGGAGGCACTCGCTCAGCCCTGGCTAATACCCTGCAAAGAGCCTGGGAACGATGGGCAGCTTTCCTGGCAAGATGTTCCCTGACTCTGAATTTGCAGGGAGCAGACACGATGGCAGCCCCAGCCCTGCGGCCGAGCTGAACGTCACCACCTGCAGCACGCGGGGCTGAATCCCTCCCAAAGCCCCCTTCAGATTGCAGTAACAACCTGGACGCCCCCAGCCCACCTCCTCGTACTGACCTCTCCCCACGGAGGGGCAGGCGGGCCCCCGGGGGGGTCTCGGCCGCAGCGCCCAGACACGCAGCAGCATGGGGGGAACTGGCCGCACGTGTTCCCAAAGCAGCCGGGGCGGTCCAGGAGCCCGCAGCTCCCTCGGCTCCCTGCTGAAACCTCCGTCTTGTCCGAGGGAGGGAAGGAGGGAGGCCTAGGAGGTGAGGAATGCCGGGGGCCTGGGGAGGATGGAGCAGCTCTCCCTGTGGAAGCCATTAGATATTCAACACTTCATTTGTTTCCAGCCGTCCTGGACTGCAGCGCTGGGCTCTAGGACGGGAGGCTCTTCTCTGACGTAACCAGGAAGCAGCTGCAAAATTAAGGAATCCCTCATGACATCATAAAAAGGGTCGATGGTTTACAGGGGAAGGTATAAAAATTAATGACATATTCCCACCCGAAACAGCAAGCCTGCCCGAGAGCCACAGGGGAAGAAGCCGTGCTCTGCCTGACACGATGGGCTGCCTGCCCCGGACACCCCCGTGCTGCCAGCTCCCTCCGGCTGATCCGGGAGCCGAATGGCCCCAAGCCCGGGATCCACGCACAGGGCTGGATCCTTGCACCTGGAGCACAATAACCAGCTCAGTACATCCTTCCTGACCCCGACAAACAGAGCGCTAGGCTGGGCAAGGGAATGACTTTAGAGCCAGCTTTCGGGTGTCCTTGGGACTGGCCAGGAGTCACCGATGAAGAACATCCTTGTAAAGTGACATGGGGAGAGACAGTTATTCATTTCCAAGGGAAAAGCAGACACGTGCACAGAGTGCCCCCAATGCACCAATTTCTGCAGCCCTGGAAGACCAACAGGTCCCGCAAGAGGAGGCCGGGGTGGTGGCACAGCGTCCCTCCCCAGCACACAACCTGGGCTAGGACAGAACGAACGACACTAGCCTTGAGGACAAGCACAGAGCCACTTCCACTTGAAAAGGGAAAAGGATAGTGGTTTAAAATTAACTGCAGCCTTTTCCAGGAAATATCAGTGGAAAGAAGCAGCCATTTTTAGAAATGTTATTCTCAGAAATTTCCTGAAAAGACCCATCAGTCAAAACACAGATTGAAGCCATTTCCACTCGCGCTGAGCAGCACTCGGAGCTCTCCCTCCGCCCTTGGGGTGCCTGACCCGGCGGGCAGGGCCGGGATCTGCTCTGCACCTCTGGCCCCAGCGAGGCTGCAGGAGTCAGTTTGGGATGTGCATCGTCCCACGCAGAACCCTCCTCCTGCCCGGGGAGCCACGGATGCCCCGGCTTTCACCAGCCCCATTTGCACCGAGACACGCCGGTCCCAGGCTGTCACAGCTGGGAAAAAGGCTCCGACGGTCTCACCCGCCCTGGCAAAGCCTGGAGAACCCCCAGAAAAACTTACTTCTCAGCATTGCCTTTACCAGAGCTGCTCCAACAGGGTGAGGTGACACTAGGACTTACAACACAGGCACAGCAAAATCTTCCCTAGCCTCACAGCTCTGCACCATTCCCGGAGCCACTGGTTCTGCTGCCAGCAACTGACAGCTGGACGGATTTGACCTGCCTGGCAGCTAAAAGGCTGGCAAACCCAAATGTACATGACCCCTGGCTAGCTCGTAAGAAAGTGTGTGTCCCTCCAAGCTGGCAAACCAGCTCATCAGCACGGCTACAGCTCCGGACCAGCCTGGCACCAGCTGGCTCTTGCTGCGGAGGGAATTTTGCCGCAGGACGCAGGAGCTGGATGGGACGGGAGCGGTTGCAAGGAGCCCAAAGGCGAGCAGGGCTCGGTATGTGCGGAAGGCATCCGGACAAAACCAGGGAACGCTGCACTGAAAGAAGGAAAAAACGTGGATGATGGAAATGTAAAAAGGTGTTCGGGGCACTGCAGCGTGGCAGGACGATGCAGCCCAATGCAAGAAAATCCCTGACAGCGCATTCTCTGTCTGCACAGATCTTTCAGCCCTTCTCGAAGGAGCCATCTGCACAGGCAGAGCCCTGAACCTCACCCCGAAAGGGCCAGCGAGGAAAAGCCAGCTCCTCGGCACATGTGCTCGGGGGAGCGCACTGCCATGGGAGCCCGGCGCGGCGCTGCAGCAGGCATGGCAGGCTGCTCCCAGCATCCCACCCGGGAGCTGCGTGCGCCCAACCATAATTGTGTCAGATGTTATTTACAACAGGGGAGGAGGTGTGAACAGGGCTTCCCATGAGATTTACTCCAGCCCCGAGTGAAGTTTTACCAGGACAATCGCAGCAAATAAAAGGCAGCCCTTTCCACCCCCCCCCGTTCCCCCTTTTCCCCGTGCTGGAGGTGGGCATGTCTTTGGCAGCAAATGCAAACAGACAGCCTGGAACATGCCTCCTCTGGTGTGAACCTTAGAGAGCGCTTCGAGCCTGGAGTAAAAGTTAATGAGAGCAAGCGCCTGCAGACAGACGGGTTCGGAGAAAGCAGCCTTTGATGGGGCAGGAACAGCAAAGTGCGGAGCTTCCGTTTCAACACATTCGCTCGTTTGCTGCTCTTCTTTTTACAGCTTCCTGAGGGACCAGAGCACCAGTGGGTCAAGTTTGCAAAGCAAATGCCAAAACGTAAAGCAAAACCCATGCCCCCCCCCCCCAACTCCAGGGAGGCTGTAAATCCCAGCCAGGGTCCTCAGAGGATGCCCGTGGTCCTGAGTTGCCTCCTCGCCTCCTGCTCCAGCCCCTGGCCACCTCCAGTGCCCACCCAGTCCTTCCAGCCCCCCCCCGGCTGGTGCCAGTGACACCCCAGTACCGAGACATCCCTCAGAGACGGGCACAGCCCAGCCGCGGTGCCTACAGCGAAGCTTACCTAACACTTTCCATTAGAAGACCCTGGGTTTAGTTCCTAAGAACTTTGCCAAACTTTAACCATTTAGGCTGTGATCCTTCATGCCAAAAGCTTTCTTCGAGCTGAATTTATTGGGAAAATTTCATCTACAAAGGTTCAGCCATTTGCCAGAATGAGGTTAGGGAAAATATATTGTTCTTCTCAAGTTAAAAATTCTTTGACCATTTCAGTGAAATCCCTAGCACCTTCACACTTTGGAACAGGAACAACAGTTTGGCAGGGGATGGCGGCGGGGTCTGGATGTGCCTTTTGCCACCTCCGTCCCCTCCTGCTTTGCCAAGGCAGGGGTCCATGGAAATTCAGGTGCTCACCATCAGCCAGCTCTCACGTGCCACTGCAACCGAGGCAGCACCTGGTTCATCTGCTTGGGAAGACGAGGGAAGAAGAAACCGAGCTAGGCGAGACACTGGGGAGGGAAAGGCAGGTAGACAAGGGGACCAAAGCAGCACAGCTAGGTGACAGTGTCGC
The DNA here is from genome assembly GCA_013400615.1 of Syrrhaptes paradoxus. Lineage (NCBI taxonomy): Eukaryota > Metazoa > Chordata > Aves > Pterocliformes > Pteroclidae > Syrrhaptes > Syrrhaptes paradoxus. The sequence goes on along the minus strand of VZTO01002974.1, from coordinate 5,809 downwards.
AGCCCGTTCTCCATGCCCCCAGCTCCTCTGCGGGCTCACCCCCAGGGTCTGCTTCGCACGGAGGATAACAGCCCCGTGCACCCAGCGCTCCTGCCATGGCAGAGGCTCGGGTGGTGAATCTAGAGTTAGGTGCCAGCCGAGGATCCCAGAGCAGCTCAGTCCCATCCCACGGGGAAGCTTGCTTTTCTAAAAACGATGGGAATTACACACGCAAAAACCCTTACGTGAACACAGTCAAGCGCCCAAAAGTCAGGAACACCAGACTTAGAGCCATCAATGCAACTGCAAGTTAACTCCATCACACTTACGTGTTTTAAGGTAGTCCTAAGGACGTATCACTTTTTCTCCCTTCAAGTTAACATTTTCAGTCAACACAGAAAATTAACAGTCAGTACAGACCCTCCCGCAGAGCTTTCTGATGTGCTGACACATGCATGTGTTCAGTAAGCCCGAGGGCTGCAGGACACAGTAATGTTTTGGGGATTACGATGGCTCAGCACGATGCTGGAGAACCAGATTCTATCTTTGCCTTGGTCCTCAACCTCCAGGGAGAGCCACAAGGCACCTTAATCCCTCCCAACGCACACGGTCAGTATTTGTGTGTCCCTCGCTTGTGACACAGAGGGGATGAAATTTGCAGACATTGGACAACTCTGAATAGAAACAAACACAGTTCCTGAAGGACTATGTTCTTAGGAGAACTCCATCTCCTACGTCTCCAGGTGAGCAGTCAAAAAACCAGAAAACCTGTTCTCCTCACGCTCAGTTCCCCATCCGCACGCGTTAGAGATACCATGCGGAAAGATATCCAAACCCGAGATGCTTTAAGACAGAAGCCAGTGAGTTTATCCAAATATTTGGAACCTGAACCTTCCAGCTCCTCCCGTGCTCCATGCAGCACCGAGCAGGATGACAACACTCAGTGAGGCTGGAAAACTCTCGTGTGAAGGGAAAGGAATTTCACAAGCAAAAGGACAACAGGAAAACCGAGGTCAGCACTTTTGCCACGTCATCATCTCATCCATCACAGGAGGATTGATCGGCATTACACACCTTGAGAGCACAGCATGGGCTCCAAGGCTTCTCTGCTTGGAAACAACCCCTTGCAACGGTGCTCACGAGGGTACGGCCAGATTCACCCACCCAACCTCTCCCGGGGAATGGGGGCTGTGGTCTTCTCTAGAAATTGGGAAAAAAATCTGCCCTGAGCGGTGCCACATAAAGGGAGGTTTCCCAGGTGTCCAGTGGACAATTCTCCATGGAAAGAGGCCACAGGCACAACCCCACAGCACGCAGAGGAGCCCTTCCAGGAAGTTTAACATCCGAGCCCCATTAGAAAATACGATCTCGGTGCTCCAACACCATCCACGCAGCCAGAGCCTCGGGTCCCCAGACCCCGCGCAGGCTGCAGCACACACGCTCACACCGGCTATCGACCCCTCGCCACGGGACTCCGTAACCGAAAAGCCGTAACCTTCTACATCCTCTAACGAGCATCAGACATAACAGGTTCATGCCAAATTCCCTTTTTCCCCCGCCGCTTGAGACAGGATTGCCATGACCGGGAAGATCCCTGCAGCTACCACTGCTGCACCGTTCCCAGCAAGGCTGCCCATGGGGAAAAGCTGCACCCGAGGGTGGGGGGCTCATCCCCGAGGTGCCCAGCACCCCTTTGGTTTGCTGCTGCATCTCCTGCCAGGAGGGCACGAGGGAGCGGCGAGCTCCCGTACAGCCAACACCGCGACGTTTCCTGCAGAGATCTGAAAACCTGTTGCAGTTCCAAAGCGAGCTTCGATTTCACTGTGACCAGCAGCTCGGAGACTCATAGTTACTATACAGCCGAATAAAATATTTTTTCATAAATTTAACGCCAGCATGTCTGTGTTTGGAAACTTTGAAAATCCATGTTGTATGGTTTACTGCACTGGAAAAGGTGCCAACAGAGTTTCAAAGGAAGGGAAGTGTATAACTGTTTCCTTTCAAATGCATTTTCCAATGGGATCCATTGAGGGAAAAGGCTGGAACTAACTAAAACATTATTAAAAACTGTTATGAAAAGAGACAGAGAGATGGAAAAAGATAGACAAAAACTCCAATACACAGCCGAAAGGGAGGGAGGGAGGCAGGCGGCAAGAAAGGGGATATGGGCAGAAAGACACTTTGGGTGGGGAAAACGGGGCGAGACGGGGAGTTTTCACTGGCAGTCACCCTTCGTGGTTTCGTATTGTTGCAGATCAATTGATCAGGATTTCAAGTGCTGCTGGCCCGGTGGCACAAGGCGAACCACAGAGCTGGCTGCAAGCGCAGCCCTCGCGAACTGCTGACCTTCAGTTTTAAAACCAAAAATATTCTTTGGGAAACAGTTACACCAGGTTCCAGCCCAGGCTGCCAAGCAAAAAACAAGCACTACTAACCTGAAGTAACACCCCCAAGCCCTTCCACCGAAGTTACAACCAGGACTAGTAACCTGAAGTAACTCCCTGGTCTGATTCAACCAGCAGTAACCGCGCGTGACATGTGCGCAGGGGCTTGGCTCTTCCCGACTCCCTGAGTGGAGCGGTTCCTTCTCCAATCGCTGACACCAGCCGTCGCGAGGAGCGCGCAGGACGCAGGCAGCGGCTCTCGGACCGCTCCGACGCGCCGGCCACCTTCGAGCTATTTTAACCAAGTCTATAAATACCAAAGCGATCGGGTCCGTAGAGCGCGGTCGCAGCCCGGGTCCAAAACCACCGCTCGGGCTCCCAGCAGAGCCCTGGGTTTGCTGCCCCGTGAGCAAAGGGGGGACTGAAAGGGGCTGAAAACATACATTTTGTCAAGTATTTCAGGAGGCTGCCGGGGTCGGGGTCCAACCGGGGATGGAGCCGGATCTCTGCTGCTCTGCCAGGCTTCAAAGAGCCAGGCTGGGGGTGGGCAGAGCTCGGCGAGCGCCTGCAGAGCTCCAGGCCTGCGGTTCCGCGGGGTGTAGTAACCGTGGGCTGTAGCACACATGTCGAGGGATGAGGGGAAAAAAATAAACAGACAGACAAAAGAATGAGGATGCTCTGCCAATTCCAATTGTGCAGCTTTTATTTTAAATGCTTATCAAGCTGAGAAAGAGCAGAGTTCTTGGAAAACAAGGTTTCCTTTCTTCCCATGCCAGTGTCAAACACCCTCAAGGACGGGTACAGCACCGACGCTCGCTGCCGGCTGCCCTCGCCGCAGCAGCCGCGGTCCCGTCCCGTCCCACCCGCCTGGGGAAGGGTTTGCAAGTCACAGCCCTGGCGTTTCTGGTAAAAAGATCTCTGCGAATTTTTTTTTTTTATTAATCTCCAATCTGGCTGAGTTCAAATTATGGCCAATTACCCACCAACACTTCTCGCTAATAAAATAAAATTTTTACGGGCCCTAATTACTGCTTTCGCCGAACGGCTCTACAGGAAGCCGTAAGGCTGGGGCTCTGCAGACGGCAGCAGACAGCAACGCGAGGCACCCGCGAGCACGGCAGCGAGTGACTCAGAGGAGACAAGCCGCCGGAGGGGCGGGAGGAGGGCGAACGCTTGCGCCTGGCTGGAGCGCGAGACACGCGGGTTCATAAAACGCCGCGCGGCGTGCGCACGGAGCACCGGGGACGGCCGTCAGGTCCCCCGTCAGTCGCGGCACCCGCTACCTGTGACGCACGGCTGGTTCTTGGGGGCCAGGGTGACGGCCGCGGCGCTCCGCCGGGTATCTGCGACGGCGAACCGGCCACCAAATTATATTTGGAAACGGCCACATCGATCACGTGCGGCGGAGGGATGGAACCGCCTCCTGTCGCCGCTTGGGGAGGGGGGGACCGGCGGTCCCCCTGTGCTGTCTGCAGGGAGGTGGCTTCTCAGCCCAGCTCCCACCTTTGGTTCTCCCCGTGACAAACACAGTTAATGGAAAGAGACAGAAACAGCAAAAAGGCAGAAAATTCCTCCAAAAACATTCCAGCCTGCTCCCAGCTACGCACACGCTCCCGCCTACGAGCACCACGCAGCCCCGAAGGGCTCCCCGAGCACCAAAAATGAGCAGGAACCCCCTGGGTGACCGCACCCCCCTGCCAGACCCCCGTCCCCGGTGACCCCCACGGCTCCGTGCGGCCACAGGGAGAGCAGAGCCGCGCTGGCAGCCCGGCCAGCGGCAGGGAACACCCTCGGCGGCAGGAACGCGGCGGCAAAACCACCGTCCCACGGCAGCGCGGGCTGCTGGAGGCTTCCGAAGCGGGGCTGCCCCGCAGGTATCCAGGCTCAGCTGGGGAAACGCGGCTCTGCGAGATTATTATTCCCCCCCCCCAGCTTTCTTAACCAGGATTACTTTAATTTTCGAGGCCTAATGGAGTCCAGCTGCGACGGGGAGGCAACGCTGCAGTAGTACAAAGACCTTTACACGCTGGTGCAAACTTGTAGGACGCTCGGCGCACACACGCGCACACACACAAAGCCCTATAAAAAGGATGCACTGCAGCGGGATATTTTTAGTCTTGACAATACAGCACTAAAAATACGGCTTTGCTAATACATCACTACAGAAATATTCCCAGTGTCCATTCAGGAACGGTTTAAAACATTTATTTTTGTTTCCTTTTGCAATGGTCAGAGAGGAGGGAGAAAATAGAAACTCATTGATAAGAGGAAACGAGAGAGACATGAAAAATTGAAAACTACCTAAAAGCTCATGGAGAGGTTTATTTTATTAGTTCTTAATAAATATCTTGCAGATTTCCTCAGGAAATACACCAGATCACATGTAAAATAGTTTGGTACTGATGTCAACTGTGTCAGCATATGAAATCTATTAGGGTGAAGCCACAGCAGGGTGATCAGCGTGCTGAAAAACTGCACGGCACCGAGGCGAGGGGGGGCGGAGGGAATCTCACGGCCCTTCCAAATTCTTCGAGAGGTAAAAAAGTCAGCCAAGACGCAGAGAGAGAGAAAAAAAAGATCCCACATCCTGCTTTGCGCTGCCAGCAATGTGAAGTGCCCAGAGATTAATTCTATGTCTGGCCTGGAAATGTGACTTTAAAGCATTGGAGGGAGAGGGGAGGAGGAGGAGGAATGAGAAGGCCAGGCGAACCGGGACTGGCACCATGCCACAAACCCCCCCCCCCCCTTTTTTTTTTCCCCCAAGCCGTGTTTCAACGTCGACAGCAGTAAACCCCAACAGACGGCAGCTCCCGGGGCTGCCAGGGCCTCGCACCAGCTGGGGCGCGTCTCCCGCTCCCCGCGCAGATGGGCCCAGAGCATCATCACTTCCGCCGCGCCTGCCTTTAAACACACACCAGCCCATGTGGCGGCTTCTCCCCGCTCCCCGACACGGCCCCCCGTGCACCGCTGGGGCCCCCCGGGTGGGGGGACGAGTCCCCCCTGCTCCCAGCACCAGGCTTGAAGGGCTTGTCAGCCCTTGGCTCCCCGGGCCCCGCTCTGAAGGGTTTTTGCTGTTTCCCAAACCCGGCTTTGGCAGCCACCGCCTCCTTCTCCATCTCCGTGCCATTACCCGGAGAGCAGGCGCTGCTTACGCAAGACTGCCCTGCTCCGCTCCCAGGGCTGGCGGAGAAGCTCCAGGAGTTCAGCGAGGCAGGGTCAGGGGACCACATGCTCCCAGCAGGGACAGGAGAAGGGGGAATGAAGAACCGCCACGGCCAAAGCTGTCCCTACCCCCCGGTGACATGCTCCTATCCGTCCCTTGTCCCACCTCACAGGCTGGGGGACCTGACAGCGCACAGCCGTGCCAACCTCGGGGACAGACAACTCACTCGTGCCCTCTCCGTGTCACCTATGAGCCAGCCTGATGGTCACGTTACCCACAGCCA
>VZTO01002972.1:0-24079 GCA_013400615.1 Syrrhaptes paradoxus | reverse complement strand
TTTTTTTTTTTTTCTCAAATATATGATGATAGCAACATATGATTTGTCATAGCTGAATTTCTAGCTAAACAAGAACAGCTGCTGTAGCAATGTATCTATATATATATATGCGTGTGACTTTTTGTGCTTAATTTAATAATCCTCTGCCACCTAAAAAGCAAGATGTCTCTTCATAGCATCAGCAGCACAACATCCTACACTTCGAGTAGTCTAATGCTTCATGCTTAGTAAAATTCCTCTGGGTATTAATCAATCACCTCTATGAATAAACTATTTTTGGTGCAACTGCTTACCAGCACTGTTAGATATTAAGAACAGAAGTGGATTTTTTACCTACCCTCAGACATCCTAGCTGATTTTTGAGTTCTTCACACTCCACTTGCAGCAGTTCTATCTCCAGATCTTTTATACTTTTGGATTGTTCATTAATATTTTGTAGATTTTGGGCGTTAACATTGACAAAGTGCATTTTCTGCTTTGAAGGAAGTGTTCTGGTACTTTTTTTTGCGATGACAGCAGTGTTATTGGATGACAGTGTCAATGAAGTTGAAGGGCTGCCATCCTGGTAAAGAGAAAATAAATTTTTCGTGTCATTTTTGCTAAAGCTTTGTCTGAGGGAAAGAGCATAATTCAAATTATTTCAAAAGTCATACCAGAAGTGCATTATTTGAAAATTTTCCTCTTCAGATCTTTCATTCAAACAGTCACTGAGCAAGAAGCAATCTCACTTATCAATCACCAGTAAAGAGATAGCGATAACACAAAGAAATGAAAAGCAAACAATTTATTTTCATATACTGCTTTTTCTTCATTCAGAGGATGCCAGCCAGCCACGATCACTCTGACTATATAGGTATCAATGTATTTACCACTTGATGGCAACATAGTGTTGCTGCTCAGCCTCTACTTCTGGTCCTTCACTCATTGTGCCACACAGTTGATGAAGAAGTTGTCCTTGCTGATGAACTCGTGCCTCACCTGGAAGCTGTGCTCCAGCGACACCTGAGACGCTGTATTCCACCAGCCACGTTTGGCCACACTGCGAACCCTTCACTGGGAATCGGCTAGTAACACAGTCAGACTTGCTGTATGAGAGTGGGGGAAGAAACTGAAGCGCTCTTCTGAGACTAGGCAGTTCACAGCTCTTTACATGCCAAGGCTTCTTGCTTTACACCCAGTAAGCTCATGGGTTGAGAGAAGATGGGGAAATCACCCACCATTCACCAGCACAGGAAAAACAGAATCGACTTGGGGAAAATTAATTTATTGGCAATGAAAACAAGTTTGGGCAATGAGAAACAAAGACAAAAATCAAAACCTTCTCCCCCTGCCTTTCCCAGGCTCCACTTCACACCTTCATTCCCAATGGCTCTACCTTCCCCTTCAAGAAAAATCTGCTCTGGTGCAGGCTGCACTGTGGAGATCTGCTCCGGCATGGTCTCTCCAACATGGCGGCCGGGGACTCTCTGCCTCATGTTTGCAGCACCCCATCTTCCTGCTCCCCCTGCTCAGACCTGGGTACTCACAGGGCTGTTTCTCATACTTTTCTCCTCACTCTGTGCAGATTTTTCCGTTTTCCCTGAGGTGCCACCAGCCTGGCCAAGGGGCTCAGCCACGCCCTGGGGTGGCGCCTCGGAACCGGCTGGAACCGGCTGTGTCCGGGCGGGGCAGCCCCGGCCTCACCTCACAGAGCCCCTGCAGCCCCCAGGTACAGACACCCATCATACCTGCATTGAAAATCCAAAAAGTCCAAAAAACACCATCTTATGAGCAGGATGACCGCTGCTGAAGGGGCTAGCATTCCTCACCTCTGCTCTCAGAGCAGATCCCCAACACAGCAGCAGTCTCCCAGGGTGAGGGAGGTGGTTCATAATGTCAAGGAGCCACAGCTGGGTCAATTGGGCTGGCTTCAGCTGCCCTTTCATTTTTAAAGCCAAAAAGGCTCCAAATTTTCAATGACAAACCCTCTACTGCCCCAAACTGGAATACCAGCAGATTCTCACAAGTAGATCCTGACACTGACTTCAGATGAGTAAATCGGGTGTTTCTCTCCAGCAAATGCAATCCCCATGCTCTGGAACAATTAATTTTGTCATGAATTAAAAGAGCTGGAAAAACCGAATCCAACCGTGGTGTGTTACACCTGCTAAATCTGCACAGGAATATTTAACAGGCAAGCAGCTGCTATTAAGCATTAAACTGTTGAGTAAATGATACAGTAAAAGGTCTGAGAGTTGCCAAACCCTTAAGTGTTTATTGATATTTTAAAGCAATTTTTAACGTGTTTGTATCTACTGAAGGGAGAAGCATTGAAAGCTCTGGAGAGCGAATCCATTAGTGAATAGAAAATGTGAATCGGAGTAATCAGATAAATCTCCCCATCCCTAATGCACCCCCGTGGTACTGGAAAAGCAGTTTGTAGATAAACAGGGTGCTCTGTCTCAATCACAAGGGCATCCTCAGGTTGTCCTTCCTTCTTCTATGCCAATCTCGGACTCAGTGCTTTTTTTGGAAAGGTGTTGATCTCCCTCCTTCACAAGCCTCACATACAAACCAGTATGCTGGAATCATGTCAAAAGGAATGTAACATCAGCATGTAATTTTTTTATTGGGGGGTTACCTCAACTTGACCAATATTTTAAATTGGGTATCTTACAATGAAAGCAGTAAATAATTAATTAGAAGAGCTAAAAAATAACCCATAGTGGTGCAGGCGTGCAATCCGTTAACATTCATAGCACTATTCCTACAACCGCAAAGAGTTAAATAATTGGTTCTGGACCATGAAACCAAAACATACATATCAGGGAAGCAAAAGGGGAGATAAATGTGAGTGTCAGGTGCTGGGGAGGATGCAGCCATTTCACCCCACATGTAGTCACTTCTGATCAGTGCCAGGTGGCAGTTGTTTCAGCAATTGGCAGTAAAGCCTCTGGAAGATTTTAAAGCCTGTAACACTCACCTTGCTCTTCTTAACACTTATTGAGCTCCTTTTCTGCTTGCTTCTGCCCTCAGATCTGCTGTGTGGAGGCTTTTCAGATGTTTGTGTTGCTTTCTTGTTGCCCTTTTTGGACTGTGGAACAAAATTCATCAAGAGCTCATTAAAATATATTACAACACACTTAAAATGTCTCAGGGAGTCTGTTGGCCTTAAATCAATTTGTTCTTGCATGGTAAAGCCCAAGTTTCAAAATATAGACTAGAAGCTCAAGAGAACTAATGAAACAAATGCGGTGTGGCACTCGGTCAGTGGCAGAGGAGGCTGAGCCCTGTCACCAGTCCCGTGTCCGTGCAGGGCTGAGCTCAATGGGAACTGTGCTAATGTCACGGTGTGGGAACCACTGCAATTCACATAATAAGTAATATTGTTAGGAGTAATTTGTTCCTTGCATGGCATTTTGTCTGTCAATCTCAGGAAGAATCTCATATTAGGTTTATGTGGAAGATGAGTAACACAGCAGGGATATAAGCGGCATGCAGTTAAATGGTAAATGGCACTGCTTCATCAGATTACTCAGTCAAGAGAGGGCACTTTCTGCTACATCCCTGGAATTAAGTGGGATAAAGAAGTGCACAGAGAGGGACCTTTGTTCCTTCTGCTGTTACTCAATACAGAATGACAGGGTACAGAATAAATATGCTGTATTATTTTAAGTGTGCTAGAGATTTTTACATCGATTCCTTTTTTAAGTTGCTGAAATCACATGTCAACTTTACAGCATGCTACAATGCAAGACAGTCTTGTCTCCTAGATCTTACAAACTTAACGTAATGCACCTAGGGAATTGGTCTCTTACCATATTGCTCAGTTCAAGCTCGTTCAGTACTCTTTAGTTTAGGAAGGTTGACCCCTCTTTGCTCTGTTCATGGATGTTTAAGGGAAATTTCATAAGCACTGGCAAAGCAGCTGTTTTTTTTTTTTTTTTTACTTTACATAACATTTAATCTTGGATAACCAAGACCGCTCCCAGAAGGTAAACGAAGTGACTGAGAGCTCTGTTTTTCCCAACACCGATACCACTATCCTTTCTCTGCTGATGGTGAGTCAGGCTGTCTCTGTCTGGCCAGTATAACCTGGCATTTGGTACCATTTGAGGTGTGGATTTCATATTTCAGAGAAGTTGAACCATCCAAAACCAAACCAGAAGCTGTTTTTGGAAAAGGAAGTTTCTAAAAGTCTATTCTTTTCTTTAATCAGCCCTCAAAATTATCTAATTGCCCACCAGCAGAAGATGGTAGGAGGAAAAAGCAACAAAACAAAGCAATTAGAAAGCAAAAGTGAATTGGTTCTAATAAAGCTGATAGCTTCCTGGAATTGAAAAGCAACATTTTATGCAGCTGTTCTGCAGTCACTGTCTGAACCTAAGGTGGTCATTAGAACTGCTCATACTACAAACATCAACCATCTGTCACTGTTTTAGCTCTGATGATTTTCTGTTATAGGCCAGGATGCTTGGGAGGAATCCACAGTATTTTCTGAAAAATTAAAACAGTATTCCCTCCCCCACATACTCTCAATTTCTCCTGTTTTCATCTAATGTTCCACTGGTGGGAATGCATCACATTTTAGAAGACACTGAAACTGGAGGGGTAGGAGATATACACAACAAATGCAAACATCCTCAAGAGGTAAGAGCACAGGGGGATATGTGCAAAAAAACTGATTACATGTGAAATACTCATCCAAAGTGTTGTGATGTGAATTAGACATTTAAAAAAAAAATTGTCATTGCTGGACCCTGAATAAGATCATCTATATAAACCCGTCTGGTACAGCAGACAACTAGGAATACTTTTTCTTTAGTTCACCACTGCACCTGAATAGTAAAACGAGTTTAAAATAGAAATAAAACTGAATGAGCTCCTGCCTGGAACCTGAGCTGGCCCCAGGTGTAGATAAAGTCAGCACAGCTCATTGTGACTGATGATGGTGAAGGCAGAGGGGAGATTCTGCTGACACTGAGCAACCTTCACAGCAGCACCGCCTGGCACTGATGCCACAGACTGCCACCCCCAGGAGGAACAAAAGTGAAGCCTTGGTCAAAGGGACCTTCTTTTTCCCAGCCTTGCTCACATCTTCTTTTCCCTTTTCTGTTCCTACAGCCTGTCACCTGCCAAGAGTAGAGGAAGAAACAGGGAAACCATTTTCCCTTCTGAGCTCTCATTCCCAAACCAGTGAAGTCTGTGAAACCTCACTGCCTCCTCCTAAAGCTGTCAGCTTTCTCTCAAACTGCAATAAAATAATTCATTTTAATAAGAACATTAAATATATATTCATTTTTTTTCTTTAAATAACCACTATTTTACAGCAATTCCATTAAGTTTATTTTTTTCTAAAAGTTATGTATTGTGTGGCGGCACTATGTATATCAGTATGCACGCACAGAAGTTTAAGGTATAACAGATGGTAAAGAAACACTTCCCCTTTGATCACAGAAAACATATTTTAATGACAGGGAAGTCAGTGAGGGCACTTATTTATATCTGTGTAGGATAACCAGAATGCTCAATGGAAAAACAAGAAAAGCATCCTGGCCTACAAGCCTATGAGTCATTCTGCGTAGCACATGCTTGCCTATAACTTAGCAACCAGCCAGCTTAGACGAGAGAAAAAATAGAGAGCAAATATATAATCTAAAAACAACTTGTTTGTGGATATGTGAATCCAGTTGTATTACAGGGAAACATAGAGCCTTTGCCTTTATTTTCTTCAAACTCACTTGGAGTTTAGAGTAATTTCTGTTGTTTCTAGGGATTAAAAATATATATATATATCTCAGCTGTAATTAAAAATATATTTCAACACTTGCTGAATGTTATCATCATGTGATTTTATGTTTTCTTTCTAAGACTGATTTATTCCATGGTTTTATTGCCTCATAGTAGAAGGAAAATCAGACCCAAAAATACACTAGGGGAAACTGTATAAATGGGAACTCTGACAAAAGCCTTATAAATAGCTTCAAAGTCAAGTGTGCACAAGTGTGCCCAGCTGTCATGATTTGGGCCTGAGCAGAACATCAGAGCTGTTCTCCCAGTTTGTCCTGGCAGACAGAGTGGGTGACTCCGGGGTGGATCAAGTCTTCAGGCGCAGGGCAAGATTACTGTAACCTAAAATTAGCCTCCTAAAGTCATACATAGGCTGTCAACTATCCAACTTCATTTCAGAAATGCTGATCACTCAATATTCTGCTAAGCGCTTTGAAAGCCTTTTGTGGAAACTCATTATTGTTCTTATAATGGTTCTGAATATGATCTTAGGTGAACTTTTTTTTTTAAATCTTGCCATCAGTAACTATTGAGGAACTGTGTAAATATGTGGTAAGAAACAGCTTTATATTGTAGGAGTAGACTAAATGTACTCTTCTACACATGCAAATTAATTTATTTAAAAATAAATGTGCCACTCGGTAGGCAGTTTAGGAAGCAGAGGCTTTTTTATGTGGGGAACATGAAAAGGGGCTACAATTATTTTAACAATGAATGCCTAAAAATGTGTGCATCAGGGCCAATAACATCAGTTCACCACAAATGGTGATATCACACGTGGGTGATACAGTTGAAGACAGACCAGTCAAGCACTTTGCATAATCCATTATTTTGATACCTTGGGGCAAACACAGGAGAGAGAGAGGCACCTACTAAACTGGAATTCTTAATGTGAATTCTTAGTTGTGGGGATAAAAATATTTCCTCAACAGAAGTGCAAGAAACAAGGACAGATTGAAAGAGCAGCCATGGTCTTCTGAGACAATGGTTTTCAAAAAACTGGATCTAGAACTCACTTCAGATGTACCAGGGCAGCAAGATTTACCTGCTATCGAAAGCTTCACAAGCTCTAAAACAACTCTCTGATAGAATTGGCAACATGGTTACAGCCACCGTAACCAAAATATCCCACTTTTGTAGCCAAAGCAGGCATGGAAGTGTTATGGCCTTATAGCTCCCAAAGAAGCTGCATTCTGGTTGTGCACATACTTTCTGCTTAAAAAGTCCACTCCACTTTCTAAGCTGTCTACCAAATAGTAGGATTTTTGTTTTTTAATTAATTCTTTTGCGTACTAGAGACATATCTCACAATGTAAAACTTTTTGTTAACAAAGCTTTACGGAGTTCCTCTATATGACAAGACCTTAAGAAATGCTTATTTTAAATATTTGCTTATAACCCCACCCCTCCAAAAAAAACCCAAAACCCAAACAACACCCAGGCAAGTTTTCAAACAAGTTCTGTCATGTTCAGGATTAGAAACGGTTACTCACCACTTTGTCTTCCTCTTGTTCTTTAGTCAAGGGCTTATCCCTGTTTGAAAGGGGTTGATCTGCCTTGGGGGAATCCAGTACAGAAGAACCATGATCCAGAATGTGACTAACAGCCGCCTGCTGTAAAAGAGGGAAAAGGGGCTTGAGAGTATTTAAACTCTCCAGAGAGACACCTAAGTTGGCTTAAAGGATTTCTGACTTCTAATAAATTCAGGCAGCACCATTTCACTAGTTACAGCTTCGAGGTACCAGCCATACTACTTGGATGTTGCTTCTTTCCTTTCTAGATGCCTTTGTTTCCTCCTTCCCTTTGCAAACATTCATCTTGCATCGTTAATTCAAGCTTTGGAGATGCTGGCTGGCTATCCTGATGTGCCTGTAAAGAAACCTGCCTTTCCCTTTCTTCTCCCAGGTCTTTTCAAAAGACAACAGGAGTCACAGGAGAAATAAACACTGCTCAAAGTTTCCATTTCTTCTAAGGAGTTTTATTGCAGATGAGCAGCCAAAGTGCTTTTGAACGTCGGAAGCTGGTCCTTTTAGTAAGACAGCCTCCCGACTGTTTGGTAGATATTGAGAGACAATAGGTCAAGCTCCTTAAAAGCACCAGCCCTGTGCCTTTCCTTCTGGAGAGCAAGTAGCTTCCCCTCAGCACTCAGAGATTCTCCACCCCATGGGAACAGTGAAGTGTGTTATATCCAGTAATAATATACTGGTCTGTCTTTGCTATTTATAGCAGCGTAGTGTCCACACAGCAAGGCAGCGTGCGCCAGCTAGATGCATAGTCACAGACAGAGCAAATCTTAGCGTTTCAGGAGTGTTTTACAAAGGGAGTAATTTTCTTCCCACCCAGAATTGGGACAGAGGTAAATAACATTTTCTTAGGCCAGGAATCTAAAAGAATCACATTAGGTGAAACAAAATGCTGTGCATCAACACCTAGCAACATTTTCTGGGGTTTTCTTTAATCATATTTTAAAACTAAAGGTAAATTTCTACTGAAGACATATACTTGATATTAAAAACAGTTTCAGAATGGGGTGGTCTGATGGCTGCAAAGACTTATCCTCAAGAGGAGATGGTGCTTTCCACCTACCTTTCTGGTTTGTTCTGAGCTGCAGGCACAGTGACCCAATTTGAGATGAAAAAGACTTCAGGAGAAATCACTGTACAGACAGAGCATCATGTTTCTCCTCAATTAAGAGAGAGCGCAAGAGTCAAAAGAGTGCAATATGCAGCTCCCAATCAGTTCAGATGCATTATGTGCTGAAAAGTAAGTACCAAGCTTTCACAGCAGTGAACTCAGATTGATTAGTTTCAACAGCATTTTGCAAAAGGCTGCTTAAAAATCCATCAAAAAGCAATTGAAAGGAAAGTATATCTGCAAACAAGACTGAAGACATTAAAAAAACCCTATTGAGTTTTGAAATTCAGTGTTCTTTTATTGTGAAAACATATCAAAACTAAGATGGAAAGTGCATGGGAGAATTGAAAGTTGAAAAAGAAGACAGACACAAGGTCTCTTTCCTGGGGGGAAAAAAAAAAAGTCTCTACATTCCAGCAATTCAGTACAGAATCAATGATTCAGCTCCAAAAGAAAAATCACTTCCCTCATCTAAAATCACGGGTCAGGCACCACGCCACCGAGACACGTATGTCTGGTTACGACTCTTAGATTTAAGGAGAAGTTCTTCTTGCAACAGGATACAGGGGAATTCAATCCAAGCTTCCTGCCTCAGTTGCAGAGAGAAAGCAACCAGAAGCATGACTGCTCGTACTGAGCACCACAGAGAGCATTCTGTCAAATGTAGTCTGGGCTGTCCAGCTGGGACTGAAAAGCTGCTGTCTACAGGATACAAACAGAAAGATTCACGCTGAAGATGCAAGTTTGCTAGTGCGGGTATTGCTTGTGTGCTGATGCTGTGAATACCCTCACTGGCATTCAGCTGCAGCCTGGACTTGTGTGATGCACTTCAGATGCGCTTTCTGGGGTGAACAGCAGGAAAATATTTGGAGAGAACTGGCAGATTGTGCTTACTGGCACAATAGATTAATGCACAAATTATTAATCTCGGGAGTCACAGGCTCAAGTCAGCTTCACGTTTGGACCTGAACCAAGTACCTCTGAAGCTAACAGGAGTGTTGCTGTGAATTTCAATGAGAGGCTGGAGGAGTCCCTGCTTCAGCAGACAGAGTCCAGCAGAGACGCTAGACTGAAGCAGCTGATTTGTACATGTACAGATATTTCAGAAGCTCACTTAGCTCTCTCTTCATTTGTGATTACTTGTAGTCTTCCCCACTATTTAAATGCATTATTTTTAGATTTTATTTCACAGTAACCATCTGAAACCCAAGACTATACTGCTTGATGTACCTTTTGAACTTCTGACTTCTACCATATTCTAGAATGGTCCTAGGTTATATATTTTAAATATACTCCAGTAAAATTAAAATATACTCTCTCATTGCTGATGAGGAGGAGTTGATTTGATTCTGAATAAATGGCCAACCATACAGGAACAGACAGTCCAAGCCCTCGGACCCTCTCTGAGATGAAGGTTGATCTTATCTATTTCTAGTCATCAAGGATTACATCATCGGCCATTGTAACCTGGAGCAGCACCACTGCAGCCAGTGACACAATGCTTCCTTGGTGTACCAAATGAAGATCTAGCCTGTGACAAATGACGTATCTCTTCAGGGACTGTGTCCTATTTAGGAATTGTTAATGATGTGCTTAAGCAGAATTGTCTATTTTAGCAGCACACTCACGGATGCGTGTGAAAATTCTGGTAAAATTTTTATTGGCTACTAAGATGCTAATGATGCTCTGAATTTCTTAGACACAAATGAGTAAGGCTCTTTTAAAAAAACCCTTACGTTTGAAACAAAATTATGACTCCCAAAATGAAAAAAAACTGAGAGTCAAACTTCACCTCCAATAAGATAAACGCTAAAAACATTACTAGACTAATGCATATATGTTAATGCTATAGTAGTGCTCCTATAAAGCCATAACAGCCTTTAATAGGCTCAGCTTTTCTAAAATTTATTCTGTTCTGCATCACATTGAAGAAGCCTGAACCTAAAAGCCTCCTACTCCAGCTGAAGTCAGCAGGTGATTCTCGTGTGACAAATGGTCTCCAGAATGAGGGCCATGTCTGGGCTTTACAGAGAGCTGGGACATTTTTCTAAACAAAAATACACAAAGTAAATATAGAGGAATTTGTACAGCAACACCCTGAATTATTGAAAGGCTAGCTATGCAGAACAAACATAATTAAAGGGTCTCATTATCTTCTAAATAATCATTGTAAATAATGCTTTAGATAATTACTTCATTTGTTCTCAAAACACTGGCTTTTATTCTCCTCTGAGATTCCATCCACTAACTCCACTCTGAATAAATTGCCAAAAGGGAAAATCAAAAGCAAAGCAAACATGTGAGCTGGAAAGGCAATGTGTACTTCTCATAGGAACGTATTTAAAAACGGTTTGTTTTTTTAAATGTAGATATTTTTTCTTCAGATGGCTTTCTGGTGCAGTCAGATTCATTTGCTAGCAGCTACATTTATCCATTTAAACATGTCTATATCACGGATGACTGTTCTTCTTAACTAAACATATATATTGCCATTTTCTGTCACTACAAATACCATGAGGTAGATTCAATAATGGAAGAGTCTTTCCTCTAAATGCAACAGCCTAAACAAAAGGAAAGCAGAAGACCAAGAGAAGAAATGTGCAGAAAATCCAAGATGTGCCGTTAGATGGCTCAGTAGCCAAGGTAGGCTGCAGCTGGAAAAGTGAGTTTCTTTTTTTCACCAGCATTCCACGAGTACTGCCAGTAATTAAAGCAACAGCATGAAAAAGTGGCAAATATTTTCCTGGTCAGGTCCCAGGTCAGTCTATAGCACTGCAGAAAGCTGATACTTAAAAAGTAATATTATTTTAAAAGGACTTTGCAGAAAGTCCATTAAAGAAATTAAGTAGCAAGAGGAAAATGGTAAGTCTGCAGAGCAAGTTGGCAATCACCTCTAGACAGACACAGCAGGCAAAACAACATCTGAAACTGAGAAAAGAGAACTAACTTTCACAAAGGTGATTACTGAAATTTTGAAAAGGAAGATCAATAGTAACCACAAGGCCTACAGAGAATTGAGACATGCATTGCAGAGATACATACTTTTTTTTTTTTTCAGTCAGCTCATGCTGGTGTTAGAAAAAAGCAGCAAGTTTTAGGGCACTTGAGTTCCTTTGCAAAGAGACAGGCTGGAGATACTGAAGTTATTTAAGTTAATGGACATTACATCGCCATCGTCTGAGGCTAGAAAGCTAACATGAGGTAAATCTGCGTGACTAGATATGTGCCCCAGTGCAACGCCGTGATGTATAAAGACTAAAATAAGAAGCACTCAATAGACTGCACTATTGCAAGAATCAGAAGGCTATCCTAAAGATGTTGCTAGGCATAAATCAATCACCACCAAAAAGCCTAGAAAAAAATGCATCCCAGATATTGGTTTCCAAACTCTGCAGTAATTGGTATTTTTTTAATTAGGAAAAAAAAAGTGAATAGCATAGGGGAGAATGAGCTTAATTCTTTCTCCAGTCTTTCAATCACTGTCACAAGCTGAGTACTACTAGTTAGCCTACGGAGGGGGTAAAAAAAAAAAAAAGGCAAATCCAATGAAGCATTCTTCTACACTAACCACTTTTTCTGCCATGTCAGCATTCACAAGCAGTTTCCACACATATTCCAGATTGAAGAATAACCCTGCAAGAGTCCCTCACCACGGGAGGCTGGCAAACATTGACTTGCTTTCCTGCAATTCCCATTTGTTTTCCTTTCCCGCTTTATTACACTATCGACCACCTAATAAGAGCCCATGGTACTTCTGTAGTGAATGCACGAGACATCAATGCTGTCTTAATAGTCGTTGTTAAACCATGTACTAATGATTACAGTTTAAAGCTAAATGTATAATGTTCTCTCAGTTAGAACAAAGGGCTTTGACTCCTAACTCCCCTCTGCCTTCCCTTGTTTGTGAAGTAAAACTACTTCAAACAAAGCTGTCTACCTGCAGCTGCCTCTTCTTCACAGCCTGAAGTGTAATACATTGGGACAACCAGCCTCCTTTCCCCCCCCCTTGTATTTAGCTAATCACAAAAATTGGATGCTTCGGTCTGAAAGCTTGAGCTTGATGTAGATGTACAACAACAATACGCTAAATTTCTAAGGAAGTCAGAGAACCACTCTAAGAAGGATACATGCACAACAAGTGCCTATGCCGC
Source organism: Syrrhaptes paradoxus (assembly GCA_013400615.1). Classification (NCBI taxonomy): domain Eukaryota; kingdom Metazoa; phylum Chordata; class Aves; order Pterocliformes; family Pteroclidae; genus Syrrhaptes; species Syrrhaptes paradoxus. The sequence goes on along the minus strand of VZTO01002972.1, from coordinate 11,525 downwards.
TGTCTGTGACACTTTGGAAGAGGTAGTTAGACAAATAAGATGCACAGTTGGCATCAGCTCAAGCATGCCTGCTGTAGTACCCAAGCTTCAAGAGTACCGTTCTCCAAACTACTCCCCTCCTTGTCCAAAGTTTATCCTTCAACATAAAACTCTCGGATAAGTCAGGGCAATGAGGCAAGAGATCTGCTTCTGTCAAGGCAGATGTTGGGAACAAGTTTTGGTTTTTTTTTTGAGCTTTGAGTGGATTTAGCAGAGGGAACTGTAGCTTAATTGCTCACACTAAATACAGTCCAGGTATTGGATCTTTTCCCTAGACTCAGGACCATATTGCTAACTGTGCTCAAATCAGGAATCCCAGGGGAGGGACTGGAAGAAAATAATTGTAACTAATTGTGTTTTCAGAGAGCATTTTTATCCAGGTTGAACTTTACAGCATAAATACACAAGGTTGTGAGGGAGCTCTGGATGAAATGGTTTTGTTTGCCCCATTGCCAGCATTCAAAGGATTTGCTTTCCACTTTCCCCATGTAAAACCTAGCAATAAATTAAAAACAAAATGGGAAACGAGAACACCTTTCATGACCGGCAGCCTGCTGTTCTGGAACAGTGACAGAACACAAGCCAACCTGCCAAGTCAGTCGATGCTGTAGCCAACACACACCATCGACATTGTGGCCAAATTCCTGGAGGTGTGTGTGAAGGGTACTACTGGAAAACCCTCGCAAAAAGCCCTGCAGAGAGCACACATCCTGCGTGATCTCAGACAAGTCATTTCAGTGAGTTCCACAAACTGCAAATTAATCTTCCAATTCTATGCACAAGCAGAACAGCTCCAGAACAGCTCTGATGAGTGTTTGATTCTGTGACGACCTACAAATGGCAGCCAAGTAAAGCCCTGAACAGGCTTTCATATAGTTGCAATTCCTTCACTTGTACTCAGCAATATCTGAGTACACAAGGTGTATTTCAGGTAGGATGAAACTACTCACAATGAAGAAACTACGGTCTGGTTATGTTTGTTGTGAAATATCCCAGCCAGTTAGCCCCCGTCCCTTCTCTAAAGCTCATATATTATGTTAACATACATTTAGTCTAGAGTATGCCTTTCAAAATAACCATTTATACCCTTCAGATTCTGAAATCTGTTCCACAAGCAAGCCAACAAAAAATTTTGTCCTTGAGGCAAGATTCTCTTCTTATAAATTTTTAGACTAGCAAAATATTGTTTTGTTTGATGGACTTCCTACAGAAAAACAATTCCATTAAGCCATAGAATATTAAAATATACTATTCTCCTATACAGTCATGACAGAAGTTTGGCCTTTAAAAAAACGAATTAATGCTTATATTTAAAAGATTCAGTTAATCAAAACCCAAGGTGTTTCATTCTGTGATGCAGAACAACATGAGAGGCTGGTCTGATCTCACCAGTGACACTGCTGGAGCGGGAGGCTGCACTAGCTGACCTGCAGAGACCACTTCCACCCTGGGTAATTCTCTTGATTTTATGACATATACGTGCTCACCAGAGGCTCGTGTCACAATTCAGGAAAGGAGAAAGCTTAAAAAAAGCAGCCAGATTTCTTTGCAACAAGCTGTCGATATCATTATTCACACATTAATTCTTGTCTGCCTGTATGCCTCCTCATCTACAAGCCTCCACGTCTCACTTCAGAAATTTTAGATATAAATTTCCTTAACAGTCTTACCCAGTGTTAGAAACATTGATGAAAATTATCTAACAGCAGACTCAAAAAAGTAAAGCCCCCTTAACCACAGAAAGTTAACAGTTCTGTGCAATAAATAACTTAAATACTAAATAACCTTGTCAAAGATGCCTTGACGCTGCCTCTCCATTTTCTGTAAGATTACATAAAAGGACTGTGAAGAGAGCTGTTACATAAACGGCACCTCTGCAGAGTCCACATTCATTCTGACACTCGCTAAACTGCATCGTTGCACTGTGTTAGTTTAATGTTGTCCAGCTCAATTTACTTTCAACTGACAGTAGCTGGCATGGGCTGCCCCAGTCTCACGTTCTAACTATGGATGTAGGAAATACTCTTTTGTATGCAAAACAATCCTTGTTTTCTTCCCAGCCCCGCTCTGCTATATATCCTTAGCTACTTGTATCATAACTTAGCCATTTTTTAAGAACTATTTATTCCTGAAGATCAAAATCCTTCTTTCCCCCATTTGCACTGAAATGGATTCAAACGCAGCCACTAAAAGCAATCGTTCTTTACAATCCATAAACACAATTATTTTGTCAATACTTACCATTTCTATATATTGCCCTTTGTAAAAACCTTTATTCCAGAAGTACTTTTTGTTCTTCAGAACCTAATTACAAGTGCTTATAAAATGCTCTTTTTATTCCAAAATGCTCATTTGTAAGTGCTTTACTACTGGCAGGAGGAGCCGGCGTGTTTGACAGAGGCAGCTACGAGAGGCTGCAAATGGCAGAGCACAGCCAGCAGCCGGCTGCTGGACAGGAGGGGAAGGACTGAGCAGCCCCACAGGTGCAAGGGCTGCCCCACTGACAGCACTATGAGGAAGGCTGCCACGGTTATTTTCAGAAGCTGCATACAAGCCACATGAACACATGAAGTCAAATTTAACATTGGGTAACCCAAGTCTTTATACTCCCGTTCACCCCCCCCATGCCCCCAACAAAAAAAAATAAAAAAAAACAAAACCCCACATCCAGTGTTCTCTCAAAACTACATTAAGCAAAACTGTCGAAATGGGTGTGGTTTTAAATATAATTTTTACACAGAAAAACATCCTTCCTCAGAGGCAGCAGTCCCCTCATTTCACTTTGTCTTCTCAATTTTATTTACCAGGCTTTTATTCACCAAAATTCACATAGTGCTACGCTAAATCCTCCATTGCCTAGAAATGTCTGTCCTGTGTTTTACACTACAGGGCAAAGAGAAGCAGAATACAGACTAATTTTAGAAACAGCTTTAGTTCATTCTATTGAATTAATTTATGTTCAGATTTAGTGCTTTTTCCACAGGTGGTAAGGCACCACTGTGAGAAGCAGCAGAGATACCTGCGCTTATAAATAATGTATTTTGGTTATACAGATCTTTCTAAGAACAGCCCTTCAACATTTTCCCTATTTCCTTATTGTACTTTCTTGGTTTGCCTTTATGGACAAGTTTGCCCTATTAATTGCCAAGGTCAACGTTCCCACTCCTATCCAATTTTCCCAATACCACAGAGAAATATTGAACTACGCAAAACTGCTCAATTATCTTACAGTTAGTCACAAGCTGGCCGATTTCCAAGTGCTGTGGTATTAGCTCTGCTTGTATATCCTTACTGGGGTTAGGCTGTTACAAAAGTTATAATGACAACTTATTTCTGCATGAAGATAGCACTGACTTAAATGAAAGCAAATGAAACCTTGGGCACTCTTACCTCCAAATCTGGTAAGAATTTTGCAGCAGAAAAGCTGCAGCAGAAAGGAGCGAGGTTACCAGGAGAAGACAGGCACCGCATCGCCCCTGGGGTAACACCACTCAGTGCTGTGCCAGCAAAAAGCTGTCAGTGGCAATCTAAAGCAGGGTTAAACATCAGCACTGGGGAACGACTCCAGTTAGCACCTCTACATCAGAACCCTGCATCTATTCCAGAATTTCCCCTTCTGAGGTAGGCAGGGAAGAAGAAATTATTTTAATTCTCCACAGTGAAAGATGCACATTTATAAAGAATTTTTGACAAAACATGAATAGCTTTATTCAAATAAATAATTCCCATAGTTCTCAAGTTTAATATTAAAGCAAAATTCCATGGGCATAGTTTAAATCAATAAATCCCATTAATGTCTTCATAATTACCTCTAAACCTTCTCTGATGATATCTACACCTTTTTTGGTGAAGTTTCAGGAAATACACTACATTTACTCCAAGACCTAGGTACTGGGTGCTTGACACACATCATTGCCAAAACATACCAGCCTTATTCAAACACCTACTGGAAATATTCACAAAGGTCACAATAACATCATGAATATAAAAATAGCCACAAGACACTTGCTTAGATAAATTTATTAGTGCATAGGTTAGAGATTTACTCCCCTTCAATATTAACAGAACAAAGAGGTTCATGTGAAAAACAAGTTTTGTTTTAAAACAAAGTCATTGAGGCAGCTGTATAACAAAAGTAAAAAGTATGGAGTGGCTTATTCAAATTTCTGTCTTGATGGGAAAATTACTGCATTATAAATAAAAAAATTCAACATGACAAGATTTTGGGGGTCATTTTAGGTAACCAGCTGTTAAACAGCAGAACTTATTTTCCCCCCAGTCTAATTTGTGTATCTGCATAAATAATATTTACTGATAAAAATCTAGAAAACTACAGAATAAAAATATATTTTACCTAGAATGAGTACTAAGGCAACCAATCTTTCCTTACTTTGCATGTGTAAACTTCCTCACAAACATTGGTGAGTGTTCTTGACTTAGAGGTAAAGAATTTTGTTCGTGAACGAAGCCAAAATTTTTCAAGCGACTTCTTTATGGCTGACTTGCAAAAAGACCAATAATAGTATTTTTTTTTTAAATATGTTTGACATTGGAATAGCTCTAGCACATTCACAGTATATTTGGACAGCAAAGCAGGAATATTCATACATACAATATAACTGTAAACTTTGCTGAACTTCATTAAGTCATACTGAATTACAGTTTACTGAGTAACTCTGATCTCAGACACTTTCAACAAAACATAAGTTGAATGTTTCTAACCTTTCAAGACCAAGTTATTGCAGTTAACATTATAATTGAATATTTGGAAACATTGACAGTTGTAGTTTTAGACTGTGTTTAAGAAGGCACACGTTACATTTTCCTCTAATTCTCTTACAGTGTAAATGTATCTACATATCTACATGGATATCCTTAAACAATGACAAGTCAAAAATTCAAGTTACAAATATTTTATACACAAAGTAAAAAAACAAAAAAACTGTAACATTAAAATGTAACCAAATAACTGCATTTTAAGTCTTTCAAGCTAGCATTACAACAAGTATGTATATACTAAACCACTTCATATATGTTATGTAACACAAATTCCATAACAAATCAGTGTCTTCGTTTGTATTATGTTTCAGATTCTAAGGGAGTTTATCCCTGTGTGCTGTATTCACATGTCAACATTAGCAAGCTGCTGAATAAGAAATCTTGACTGGCCTTTCTCTATAGAAAGAGCGTGATTTTTGTCATATTCACATGAACAATAAGACTAAACAGATCCACCAGTTTTCTTTGCACAGGGATTATTTGTAAAATTATCTGCTCAAGTTCAAATTCAGTGTACTTCATTACTGCATTCTTTCACTGGAAATTTTGCAACTAGTTTTTTTATTATAAAGGCAAGGAAAAACAAAGCAATTAACCTTAGTCACTTGGAAAGAAAAAAGATAAAAATCCTGGAAAGTGTAAAAAAGCTTTTTTTTTTTTAAAGTCTTCTTAACTGTAATGCAATATGCAGTTAACTAAGTAGTCTTCGGCATAAAATATTTTAGCACTTGTTGGAGAAAAAAAAATTAAGTATAAAGCTTAGATAGATTAAGGTGACTGAATAATACACTTAAAGACAAGGCTACATCTCATAAAAATGTTCACAAGAGTGCTAACAAAAGCAGCACTGGTAAAGTACTAAAATTCGTGATTAGAATTATATTAGCAATAAGAAAAAAAGCCAAACAGTCAAAACTCAATAGTCTCTCAACTCCCTATTTAAACTGTTTGTAACACTGAGATATTAAAAAAATCTTAAGTTACTTAGTTCAAAACAATTAAGAGAAAGTTTCAGTCTTAAAAATGTTTAGTTTATGATGAAAATCCACACATATCCTAATCCATTCTGATCTTTATGAGTAAACATTAAGAGTGATGTTGTTTTCATTTTTAACCATTAGTGATAGGTCATCCCCCTGGAACAGTAGAAGGCATCATTTATTAAAAAAGGTTTGGTTTTACTGAAGATGTATTTTGGAGTTTCTGAAGGTTCGTGACTCTTGGAATGTGCTTGCTATGATAGTGTTGTTGCTAGGATAATTGCAAGTATCAGAAGCAATACACCTACACATATAATTATGAACATCAATTTCTGCAAAAAAAAAAAAACAAAAAAAGAAAGAAAAGTTAAGACTGAAATACCTTGTCAGATACAGAACTGCTTAAATACATGCAGAGCTACAGAAAATTAATACTGATACCCAAATCCGAGTGTTTGGATTTTCTTTCTAAATAATACTTACTGCTATGATTCCTTATTGTCAGTCCTTTTCTAACAATACCTTTAACCACAGTTACGAGGTAGAGCTATCTGCGTAACATTTCTGTATTTTGCTTCACAGAATAATCATGACTCATACCCAACTTCTGTAAATATCATTACGTACAGAAACAGATGCAACAGTGAACATTTACTTATCAAGGTCAAGTCTAAGAACAGTAACATTGCCTACTGCCACCCTCCTTGGATAAATATTTGTAGCCTGCTGAAACCTTTACAACTGCATACTTAGTGGAATTCAATAAAATGTCAGTAAAAAACACTGTGTAGGTAGTAGCTCAGAAGAGCTGCAAGGGGAGAAAAAAAAATTGTTTTCTATGTAAATACATCAAAGTCTGACATTAGGCCAGGTATTTCTGACTATAAGTAACGATACAGTAAGCCTTGTTATTTGCCCAAAGCTGAGAAGAAACATCAAAATGAAAAAGTTTGATATTAAAAGAGTGTTAGTACAGAAAACAGAATTCCTGATGAGCTGCCTGAAATGACATCCCACTCATATATACAGTTTGAAGATACTACATATAAATGTTGAGTTTCTATTGGACTCACAGGAGTTAAGTGCTATTTACTACTCAGCCTGACTAGGTGTTATCTTGACAAGAAATGGTAGATTAGTACAGCAAAAATCTAAAGATTAGAAGAATTCTCAAATTTATGTCCTAAAATTCCAATTGGAATCTTTGCAGACTTCCTTTTACAAATACATGGTTAATTTACAATGTTTCATTTAGTCTATTGTTAACAAGCATCTTTGAAGTAAGACATTCGAGGATGTTCTGCATAATAGCCAACTTCACGGTTGCAGACATGTACTTCTATGAAAGCCCTACTTAAAAAAAAATACAACACTTGGTAAAGTTCCAAGTGTAACTAGTATTCCACGTTTTAGTGCAGATTGTTTGCTGATGTGAACTTTTGGTATAAGAAAAAATTCAAAGGACTGTGAGCCAATAATTGGATTTTTTGTCTCATTTCCTTCTCAGAGTTCTGCAGTGACTGCATTCTGTAAATTTAGCAGCTTACCACTAGATGTCAGTTTTCAATGTTCACATGCACAGCACTTTTGTAGTATGCAGAGACAGAGAAGACCCACCAATGCCTCTCAAGCCTACCCCCCAGTCCTAACTGTACACATATTAAGGGTTAGTAGAACAATACAAGTTACCAGAGCAAAAGAGGAGCACAATTAGTTGATTAGTTACTTACTGCCACACTGGCAGGAAGCCATGCATGCTGAGGTTATCCAAGCATCACCGAGAAGCAAAAGACAAACCAACAGCTAGACCAATTATGGCAATCAACACCAATGACACCACGATAATTATCCACATTTTCTGTCAAAAACAAGGTATTATTATTTTAATATTAAGCACATTAAGACTTGCATTTTCTCAATTTTTTAAATAGTTTTTAATTCACACTACTTTTTATTAAAGCCTGCAGTATTCTCAAATTGAGATAAATTTATCTGTATACTCTAGCATGCAATAAACACTTTTAAACTAGTTTACAGCTAAACTAGTGCATTAATACCTATATAGTTAAAGATGAGAAAACCATCATTTACAAATACACTAAGTGGGCTCTTTGGAGACTTATTAAACAATTTTTAAATTGCACCTTATCTATATGTAAATATCTGTCTATCTACATAAAGAAATATTATTCCCTCAAATCCAAATCACCATAAAAAAGCCTCACAAAACTGCAGTGTCTCAAAAGGAGAAATTATAACGTCAGAGGAACACTTCATTCACTGTGCAATCATACAGTTACAAAAATATAAGAACAGGTTANGAGAACAGCAAGAATTAGCTTACAAATCGTCATAGAAAAAAAAAGTATGTTTATATGATGTTTATATATTTTACTCTTTCATTAGGAAATTCAATATAGAAAATATGAAGGACAGAGGCAGAAGAAATAAGTTTAACTCTTAAACTGACATGTCACTAGAAAAAGTGGCTGATAAATGGTGAAATGGTGATACAGTTACCAGAACAGTAGCTTCTGAGCTTTCTGAGATAAATATTACGACAGTATTTAAAGATACAGCCTTTTCATGTTTACAATAGTTTTAGTTGTTGTAGTGCTCAATTATTTGCATTTTATACTTTTAGTTTTAAAGTATTAGCTTAAAGAGTATTAAAAGAAAAAATTAAAAAAACCCCACAAACAACAAAAAAAATCAACTGAAATTGAAGGTTGTTTCATACTGTGCTACATTAATGTACTGACTAGCATAATTACAGAAAGATAGCATACCCTTCGTGCTTTACTTTGATATTTAACTGCCTTTTTTGTCTCTTCTTTTGCATGTTCCACATAATCTGATGCATTCATCACGTTCTTTTCTATGTTGTTGATCATTTCACCCTTAAATTTTAAAGAAAATATTTTATTTGGAATCCATGCATCCTTGTTCAATGAACCTAAGAGAAGAAAGGCTATAGAACTTCAACAATTATTTTCAACAAGTTAATAATGTACATATTAGCAGCTGACATTTTTTCTGATTTGATGTGCAATGGAAGAAAGGGAATGAAAAGCAAGAGCTCAAAGTTCTAACCAAACAAGGAACATTCATGGGCAGGGCAGGCATATTTCTCCCTTTTACAGGGACAAATACTGAACACTTTAAAACACACCTTTGAATGTGAGGTATGTTTTAATAGCCAAAACTAAACTGACATACTAAGGAGATCAGAAATCCCCAAGGTGTCTGTAGGGGGAAAGGATATTGACTATTTTGACACAAGGTTCAACAGTTATCTAAGAAAACACATATATGTAATAGCAACTTCAAATGAAGGTGCAGAATGTCAATACATAACAAATTCAAATTAATTATGACAAATGAAATTCAGTAATGAAATGGAGGATTGGTGAAAAATTACAGTAAGTCTATTACCTGTGTTTCTGTCCATCAGAAGAAATAATCAGCAGCAGTAAACAGCAAAGTATTAAAGAATGATGCACAAGTAACTTTTGTTCATTTCTAATTCAAAAGAAAACTGCTATCAACTTGCCTTGGCTATATATTTAATATCAAAGCAACACAGGACTTCTAGAAAAAATGCAATTAAAAAAATAGTCCTTTTCTGGAAAGTTTCTCTCCTAAACATTATTCTTCTCACTTTCCTACATAAGTCAAAGAATTTTAAGAACAGAAATAAGTTTGTTAGATAATTGGTACGTAAAGACTACAAAGAGATTGAATTTACATACATGTCAAGACAAAGCTTATGAACATAAGAGACGACTTGAATGACTTGTCAATCCCTTTACATTCCTGTTAGTTATAACAGCCATCATACCTTTGTATTACGTGCAAGTGGCATATATCCTCGCTAATGCACATTTTATTCTATCGCAGTACTGCTTTACTATGTCTGTGAGAATCCTAAATTCCCAAAATATTAGCCAACATTCCAGGAGACAGTTGTTCTTACTTAAACATGCACAAAATGTTCAAACATATTGCGATATAAGCACATGGAATAAGTATACTAACTGAAAAGAAAGTCTATGCTTAGTTATTCACAGCATATACTAGGAGTACATCTAGATTGGGTGTTTGCTAAAACAAAACAAAAAACCTTCAGTGATTACCTTTCATATATTCTCAGAGTCAAAAACCACTAAGCCTGCATTATAAGCAATTGTTTCTGCACATTTCAAAGAGGAAGACTGGGGGGAAAAAAATACCACTTAGGTAAGTATGTTTGAATTGGTTCCTTTACCTGAGTCTCAACAAACATTGCCATGTCCATAAACATTTCATGTAGTTCCCGTATGCTAGATTCCAGTTTCATAATATCCTTGTGACGTGACTCGATTTCATTCAGAGCTTGCCTAGTTATTTGAGAGTCTGATATAATCTTTGGGAGAATGGAAAAAGATATAGACAAAAGTATGTGCCAACACACTTTTAAATAACAGAAGCAGCATAATAGAAGACAGACATAACTGGACCAGAAATACGTACATCAGAAGTGAAAATTGAAGGATTACCACTCTCTAACATNTGATCAGAAACATTTACAATGTACGCAAGAACATTAAATGGAACGTTCTTCAGAAGGAAGAACTTGAGACAGTATTTTCAGAACATTCAATATTTACCTACTAAATCATGTCACATTGGCACCTAATATACTCACTCTCCACCCCTGTGTGGGCAATAAAATCTTTACATGAATTTGATTTTACCAACACAGGATTACATTCATATTCCACACAGAGAAGATGATTACCCATACTGTACCTTCACTTCTGCTTTTCATGATACATCTAACAATTGATGTAGTTTATTATTGCACCTTTAAGTAAACTGAATCCTTTTGATCACACTGGTATGAGAAAGGCAAGCGGTATGAGTTACACCACACATTCAAGTGACTGATATTTTACAGTTTTAAAAATTATATACCAAATCCCTGCTCTTCCCATGTAAAACAAGTCACAACTGTAATAACCTATTTAATTCTGTTCTATCAGCTGTAAATTACAGTTTGAATGCTACTTTCTGATGTTAATACCCAAGAATGCCACAAAACCTGCTTTAAAATTTTTAGTGCTGAGGAAAAGCTGAAGGATCTAATTGGGTCATAACAACATTAACTTACAAGAACCATATCCTGAGGTATTAGGGTCCGTCCCCTCAAAAGCATAAAATTTAACTTGCTCAATATTAACTTCACTGAAATGCTGAATTAAACCCTTAGCATGAGAGGATAATGACAAATCTGAGAAGCACATGAAAAGCAAAGTCTTCTTATAACTTACCAACTTTTCTGTTTGCATTTCCTATATCCTAGGAGATACTCAAAAAGGCTAATTTTAGGTACAAAATATTATGGATTTTTTTAGACACCTTCTGAGGCAGATACTGTAGTTCAGAGTAGAGTCAGGAACCTTTCTGACTACTCCTTGTAACAATCAATGATGAAATTAGTCAAATGTGACTCAGGCAACAAATTATTAGAGTATATAAAATGGCAGCACCGATTTTATTTCAGCTGAACTTATTGACAAAAATAGCATAACATAAAAAAAGATCTTGCCCTGTTTAGCATGTTAATTTTGGAATGGCTTTTAATAACCCTTGATATCTTCAGAATGCAGCTTTTCTTAATGTTTCATTTAAAGTTGTAACACTAGAAATAAATGAAACAAAGAAAAAATATTTTCTTTAATAATT
>VZTO01002971.1:3555-32814 GCA_013400615.1 Syrrhaptes paradoxus | reverse complement strand
GAAATTAGTTAAACTGATGGTATGTTTGCTTACCACTAATAAATTTACGTTAATACTGCTAGTACCATAGAGATAATCTGGAGAATGTGAGGTTGATTGTAAAAAACCTCAAAACCTCCCATCTATATATACTCTGTAAGGCAGAACCATCTTTTTCTTGAGTGCATTTAGGTTAAAATATTCCATTATTTTTCTTTACTGGTTGAATCAAGCAAGGCAGAGTAAGAAAAGGTCCTTTGTTTTTAATGATTCAAATGAGAACAAAAGAGGAGAAATCTGAAGAAAAGGATGTGTTTTCTTTTTTGTGTTTTAAATGTTTACTGTGTCTTCTAGATGATCTGGGATGTGTTAAATGGAATGCCATCTGCTCATTAATGAGTAATTTTTTAATTTTTGCTCTCCTTCTGGATGTAGGGGTGAAGATATTTTATCAATTCTTACAGAAGTTAATGACGATGTGGGCAGACGTGTTGACCGCTGGGGGACAAAGAAGCAGATGCCTCAACCAGCATATACCTTAAGAAGAAAATTTATATTCCCAATACCCAGAGACCCTCCTCCTTCACAGCAACATTGAGGCTTTTAAAATACATCCTTTTATCAGCACATCTCATTTAAATGCAATTTACCACACTACCTGTTTTAAAGCAGTTACCCAGAATCCTGAGGAACTGTTAGCTTCAAGGCAAGGCTTCACAATTTATTTTTTTTTTCCAAACAAACTGTGAAACTGAAGGAGATGCAACTCAAACAATCCATGTGCCACCTGTTTACATCATTTATATACTCAGAGTTACCAGGGTTGGGAGAAGCTTGCTTCTATCATGTTTAAAGATTTTTGTACCTGCACAGACTGCAGATTATAAAAGTGTTTTTCTGATAGCATAAGGGTTGCGTGTAGCTTTCTACATCTAAACCAAGACTGTTAATAGTCTAGTTTAGGTTCATCGTGTTTTATTTTGCAGGCTAACAATTTTAAATCCTGCCTCTAAATACACTAGCAGTGTTCATAGAGAAAGACAAAGGTGGGAATGAAAAGGAGAAAGCTTTAGTAAGTGGAAAAGGATTTCTTCCATCCCTAATTTAAATTACATTTAACTTAATGGAAAACCAGTTAACTACTGAAGTCAGTAATTCCTACCACAATGTACGATGATACCATCTAATGGCTAGCATAAACCTCATGTACAATGAGATCTTTCCAAAACTTGAGTAAAGCCAAAATGCTGTGTAGTATTCCCTCTGTGAAACCGTGTGAACTGTCATTTCCCCATCACCTTTAGGAAGAAAAGTTAGGGTAGAAGATCTGCATGCTATGAAATAGGGCATTCATCAGTGTATCTGTATAGGTTTATCAGATTAATTAACTTTGTTAAGCATTAAATTTTCTGATTATCATTTCTTGTTTTAAGATCTAATGCAGCCATGTGAGAAACAAGGCTCCTTGTTGCTTAAGATTCTAACAGAGCATTTGGTGACTTAACTGAAATAATGTCATGGTATTTTGTTATGAGCATTTATTTTGTGTGTATGTCTGTGTCCTTCCTGTTTGTTACTGCAATAAATTAATACTTTTTAAGAGCTTGGTGAGATAAAAATTAGGTACTGGGGTAAGGCTTATCCTTGTTTCTGACTGGCCCCTGCACTTTGTTGAGCTGCATGAATCAGTAGGGTTTTAACTGCCTCAGGGTTTAAGCTGAAGTGAAACTTAATTTATTTCAGCAAAACAGTGCTTACTAGCCATAACTAGACTGAAGATTTGAAAGAGTACTGTCTAGTGCTGTTGGATGCAAGTTTTAGCTCGCACTATCCAGGATTTTTAGGAGGGGAGTTTTGCATCGTACAGAGCATCGAAATGCAGTCAGTTTGCCAAAACATATCGTGACAAATGGATAGTTGTGTGACCCATTGCATTTTGAGTCTTATGAGTTAGTATGGCTGCCGCACTTTAAAATATTTCTATCTCTATCTATGCCACAGATAGAAAATGTTTAGTCTGTTAGAATATATAACATATTGTAATAGAATCATGACGTTTCTGGCTCGCAATTACTGTTCAGACTTGGTGCACTCTTTTGTATGTTTAGATAACAATTGAATTTTTATCAGTATGGAGTAAACACTGACAATAATTTTGAACTTGTTATGCGGGATCTTGTTTCCATTTTTAAGTTCAGTAGAGAGAACATCATCATATTATCTTGCTTTGTCTGTGGAGACTTCTGCCTGGGTAATCTCCAGGTAGGTAAGTAGGTAAGTAAAGGCAGTCAGAAGAGTCTAAGCTGACTTCTGCCTTGAGTTCCCTGGGGAGAGGAATCCACACTTGTGAAGTATGAAAAACTGGTAAGGTCTCCCTCGCTCGTAACACGGTTTGTTCACAGTTTACACTAGCATGATTTATACTACTCCGTGTGACTATTTCGCTTAGGTGTGTTGAGGGTTGTGTTTATGTGGCCGCACACCTTAATACTTGAGTGCACGCAGTGGTACTCTGTCAGAACAAGCTCAGAGGCAGGGCAGGCTTAGCACTATAACTGCGGCTGCCATTCAGCAGGGTTGCTGGATGCTTCTGCATGATCTGCAGTGTATTGCAACCTAGCAGTCTGAAAGTCTTGGGGGAGAGTGGGTGGTTTTTGGACAACTTGGATATTCATCGCTGCCTGCTGTCCACACTGCACGCCTTGAGTGTAACTCCAGTAATACAGAGCTGTGCCAGAAAGAAATCAGCCTCAAACAAAAAAAATGTTGTTGGTTTCTTTTGAGGCTTACTGATGACATACAGAAGGATATGCACATGTGAACACTCTCCACCTGCAGAATTAAAGTGTTGTGACTTGTGCAACAGCTGTTTAGACAAGTTTAAGTGGAACTAGTGTAAAAAGAGTCTTTCTGTTGGGGAAGTTGGTGTCTTGGGAAGATCATGATCTTAAAGTGGGATTTGTGACATCCACAAGTCCCTGGTATCCTGTCCCTCCTGACTGTCAGTTGTACAGGAGCTGTGTGTCCTGCTTTGTGCCAGTAGAGGCCACAGTCACTACAGCTGCTGAGTAGTCAGTAGCTTCAGCATTTTCGCTTCCTCAAGATCAGCCTTTCTGGGAAAGGTGAATTTTTGGCAGGCTCTTGTATAAGGAATAGATTGGGTCCCTGAGACAGTTCTAGAGGAAGCTGGAGGGGCAAAACCAGGGTGCAGGGGAGCTGAGGGAAATTGGAGAGACTTTTAAGTAAACAGAGGACAGGAATATTTTGGGGAAGGGCAAGAGAGGAAGAAATAAGAAGTGAAACAGTAAAGACAAAGAGGAAGAACAAACAGTGCCAGGAGGGCTGGTCCTTGAAACTGCTGCATGATGGGAGAAGCCTCTATCTGGAAAGAGCTAGCCTGGGCTTGGTCTTGTCTGCAAGTATTTGTCACACAGTGCAGATCACGGCATGCTGCTTCATTCAAAGTGCAACGGGAGTCTTGATTCAGTTAAGTCTTGGAGGAATTGATGCAGGGAGACAGACACTGAGGCATGGGATGACATGGAGACAGAACCATTTTGGACCTGATGATCAGATGGTGCTTGCGCTGTCACCCTGTACTGCTCCCAGCCTTTGGATAAAAGGACAACTTATGCCAGTGAAATAAGTCAGACATATCTTCTGGACTGTTACGAGGGTGTGCCTTTTGGAAGGAATTCGTGTGCTTCGTTCAATTGAAGGGTATGTCACAATTTTGAGTTTATAAAGGTAGAAAGGTTCAAATCAATGAATGCTTGTTTTCAATCAAAATTTTAACAAATTTTGGCTCTCCTGTCTCTCTTCATAATGCTGACTTCACAAGTTTCAAAGAGTCTGGTGGTTTTACTGATTGCTGATCATATATTTCCTGCTACAAGGAAGATACTGGTGACCAGCAGACTGTGCTGGGAACCTTACCATTGAGGGCAGAGTTCTAGACTTCAAAGAGGATGAAGATGCCAAAAGTTAATTATTGCTTAAATTCCCTTGCAAAGGGGAAGGATCTTACATAAATCATTTCAGATGAAGGTTTACCCTTTCGGTTCCCTGTATTCACTGAGTACTGCTACTGAATTTGGTTCTGATAGTTGATTTTTTTTTAAATTTAAGAAATAATCTTCTATGAAAGTGCATGTTAAAAATAGGCTAGGGTGATTTGGAGAGGGACTTCGGAGAAAGGAGGTAAGTTGTGGATGATCTTGTGACACAGCAGGACAGTGGGACTGAGATATTTTTAAATGGGAAGATATAATTGATTCACCCTTTCCTCGCTGTGTTTTAATTAGATTTATGTATGGTAGCAAATATACCGAGCCGTGCTGTATACAAGAAAGTCCTGGCTATGCTGCTTAGTGTGTCCCCCTAAAACAAAAGCAAAACATGGTTACTTTTGTGGCTTGTTTAACAATTTTTCTCACAAGCACTGTAATAATTTATTGAAAGTAGAACTGTGATAGGTGGAGTAGGGAACTGCTGCACTGTCACCACAGCTTATTACTTTGTTATACTTTTTTGTGAATCACATGACAGTGTAGACCATAGTACAAAAGGCAATGCTTTTCCTGGAACTTCAGAGACTATGGCTGTCTCACTTTTTTCAGAGTTGTTCCAGCAGTCCTCCAGCCATGTAAGTGATATAAGTCCTCCCATGTAAGTGATGTAAAATTATTATTATACTTTTTAATTATTATTAAACAATTTGCTTGTTGTATGAATTGTGTCTTTAGTAAAGTGGGAGAAAGATGGAAGTAGTTAAACGTCGTTTTAGTGTGCTCCCTGTATTTACAGACAGGCTTAAATATAATGTGTAGGTGGCACATTTGTTCTGATTGCAATAATTTTGTGGGTTTGAAACTTACAGCGTTTGAGAAATAAAAAATGAAAATTTCCTGTACTAGAAAAATGTACTTGATAAGCACATGCTTTGTATCTTAAACAAAAGGTGTGATTTATGTGAGAAAGAAGATAACTTTATATA
The DNA here is from genome assembly GCA_013400615.1 of Syrrhaptes paradoxus. NCBI lineage: Eukaryota > Metazoa > Chordata > Aves > Pterocliformes > Pteroclidae > Syrrhaptes > Syrrhaptes paradoxus. The sequence continues at coordinate 27,839 of VZTO01002971.1, read as the reverse complement.
TAGCTACCAAGAAAGTATTCTTCTCTTTCCTGTGTGGATATGAAAATATAGTCAGACCTGGGATAATTGAATCGTGAGGTTAAGCACGTATGATTCATTCAGATACTAGTGGGTTTGTGGTGATATGGGCTGAATGGTATGGATTCTAGTCTGTTTAAAAGTTCTGTTTGAATGGATTTAAAGAAAACAGTATTTGGGGGCAGACCATGATGAGTATATACTGCATCGTAACACGTTTTGCTGTTTTATCATTTTTGATAGACAAATGTTGTATATTCACTCTTGCTAACTAACAGAATGCAGACCAAGGGTTTGCCACAAACAGCTGCTTTGCTATAGAGTGGGCCTTAGGAGAGGGGAGTACAATTGTCTACTAATTTTTTTTTTTATATATGTTTATAGTAGTACTGATTCAGTTAGTTCAGCTGGGCTACCTTGGAGTTATTAGCCCTGGTAGTGAAACATTGGCAGTAGCAGTAACATTAAAATGGATTGCCTAATATTTCGGTAGTGTAGGAGCAGGAAGTTTTGATTTGCTGTTGTCAACTTTTCTGTCTCCCAGTGAGTGCAATGGGACAACTAGTTCAACAAGAATTCTCCTGGCCTTTTTAAAAGGGTTGATGTGATTTGAATATTACAAATAGACTGAGAGCTGGGAGCTGAGTTTTACTTAATGCAGATAAGCCAAAACAGGAAGTAGGTGCTTCGGCTGTGCTGACCAGGGTCAGAAGCAGTGTAGAAAGAAAGGAAAGGCCAGGTAGCTTAGAAGAGTTATTCTCATGTGGACTCTTATCTTATTCCAGTATTTCAGACTGGCATGCGGCTTTTGCTCCCAAATGGGATCAAACCTCAAAAAACCCCAAATCAAAACCAAAATAGCAGCAGCCTGCCAGGATTGTACATCCTGTGCCTCAGTACTTCCCACTGTCTAAACACAAGAATGAGCCCTGAATTTCCTGTCAATTTCACATAGTACAGAGTTTTTTATATTCCTTTTAAGTTGAGAAAAGCAAAAGAGCTAAGCATCAAAGCTATGATAGCAAGACAGCCTCTCTGTACTGAAGTACTTTTGATTGCTTTATTTTGAGCTGTTCTACATGATGTGATACCTTTTATAATCATGTTGTTGCACTACTGTTATTGACAAATGAAATTGACTTCTGGTTATTTTTAGATCCAAATCCTGATGTGAAATGAGTACAGACTTCCACAAATTCCTTTTTGGCATTTCTGAGGCTTTGGTCACAGATGAACTGGAGGCACTGAAGTTCCTCAGCCTGGAGCACATCCCTATGAGGAAGCTTGAAGCCATCCAGGAGCCCAAGGCCTTCTTCGAAGTGCTACAGGAGAAAGACATGATCGAGGCAGGGAACCTGTCCTTCCTAAAGGAGCTGCTCTTCTTGATCAGTCGGATGGACCTGCTGGCTGCCCACCTGGGCTCCAGCCGAGAGGAGATGGAGAGAGAGCTTCAGATCCCAGGCAGGGCAAAGGTGTCAGCCTACAGGTAAGCACAGAAGTGGTAAACCTTTGCATGCAAAATGTACAACAGTTCTGATGTGTTCTGCCTTGTTTTCTGTCTGCACCGTTGTCTTACGAATATCCCAGCATAACTGTATTTATTACAGCATGACTGCCTGCCATTGCGAGTTTTACATTTTGTAGTTCAGATGTGTAATTGTGATGTTTACTTCTTGTAACTTTCTTAATCAGTCTTCCTCTATTCTTTATTGCCAGGCAACTGCTATATGGAATTGCAGAGGACCTAACTCCAGAAGATGTCAAGAGTGTTAAGTTCCTGCTTCAAAAACAAATACCAAAGAACAAGCTCCAGGATAATGCTGTATGCAAAGAGATCTTGATAAATTTCTTGGCAAGGCTAGTTCAGAGTCTGCTACTTCTTGTAGGAGGGAGGAAAGAGAAAGCAGCCTACTCTCACTAAAATCTATTGTTGAAAGAATTGTGATGGTAGCTGATAGCTGCTGTGTGAAAGAATGGACCTTTTTTTTCTCTCATTGTATCTTTTTTCTGCCCTTTTTTGCTCTCCTGTTCCTGTTTTCCCTCCAATATCTGTCTCTCTAATCTTTTCTTCTTGCAAAATCCATCATTCTCTTCCTTTCCTCTTAGCTTGGCATTTGTAAGACATTTGTGTATATACTAGGAAGAGGGATGTTTGCTGGAGGAAAAACAATACTTCGGAGACAGAAAATCAAGTTCTAAAGTGAGTTCAACCACTAATTTTTGTGTGTCATTTGGTACATTTTCTTCTTTATTGTAATTTGGGGTAACAGCATTTTGTTAACTCCCCCACAGAAGTATTAAGAGGTTTCATGAGTTAGTTTAATACTTGTATTGTAAATAATTAACAGTGTTATAAAAATGCTTGGTATTATTAAGAAGCTTCCTTAAAGGTCCTATTTGTATTGTGGCACCTGTAGGAAAACTATCAGATTAAACTTGGTGGACTATGGAGCTTTTAAAAAACCAAAATTAGCCCTGAACAGCTTTTCTGTAATAGAAAATGTAAAATGGCACAGCTAAAAGACTTAACAGCACTTCATCTGAACACAGAGGCACAACAGGATGCTATATGTTGTTTTCCACATTGGTGCTTTGCTCTGCTGAAACAAAGCAGGATAACATAGCCATGGGCAATTTCTGATGATCCTGTCTTAACCTTAGTGATGTGTTTCTTCCGTTGCATTGCATCCTGACCCTTGTTTTAATGAGGCTTAGAGGAAAAATAAATTAGTCTTTGGCTGGTCAGTCTTTGGGAATAAGGATGTTGTCTTCTGCTCTGTCCAGAAGTGCCTGATACTACAATTATTGAAGGTCACTGTATGAGTTTGGGTTATGTGTTTTTGTTTTACCAGTCAATGTTGAAGGTCTTACTGGAAATGGAAAGAAATGGGATAATTAAAGAAGATAACCTGACAATGCTGAAAGATATATTAAAGGGATTTAGACTTGACATAAAGAAAAAAATTGATACCTATGAAGAAAAAATAAAAGGTAAATTATTTAATCTATGGTTTAAGAGTAGAGGTAGATTTTCATTATTTTTGTGGCTCTGTCCTTGGTAGCTTAGCAGTCCAGAGATAAGAGAAAAACCTTACAGTATCCTAGGATGGGCAGAGCATCTCTTGGTACCTGTGGTTTCTGAAGTTTTCTGCTACTTCATTATCCCATCATACCTTCTTGTATCTCTCCTTGAAATACATTTTGTGGCTTGTAAATGGTCTGCTTCTCCCTCATCTTTGCCTTAAATGCATTTTTTCTGTTCAGGAAACAGTGTAGTGCTGGTTTTGGACCAGAATAGCTTTTCAGTTAGCCAGGCCATTTGCTCTTAGTGAAAGGAGAAGTCCCTGGAGATGAGGTGTAACCATTAGCTTTCTGTACCAGGTGTGAAATTTCAAAGACTTCAGTATATCTGGGCCATTGCAGCTGAGGTGGTGGCATGTGACACCACGGCTGGGCCTTAATCTTTGGGAAACAGGATATGTCAACCAACAACAGCCAAGACCTATTGAATTTTTCTCCATAAACTCATTTGGATGACTCGGGACATGTGTTTCCTTAGACACATCTATATACCCCATGCAGTTCCCTGCAGAGACACCAGCTAGTTTCCCCAGCATGTCTTTGTGCTGCTGACCTGTGCTTGTGTCTCTAAAAGAACTGAAGAAAATTGCCAAGTGTGACTAAAGTAAGCAAGCGCTGTGTCAGGGGAATGGCTCTTTAGTAGTATTGTTTTTATTTTGCCCCCCTTGTTAAGTAGAAAAAGACCATGTCTTGTAGATCTTGTTGCCCTGGCAATTAAATTCAATTTAAACGCATCTGTGCAACTTCTGAAAGGGGCACTGTGATTTATTTCTTTGGGTAGAGGCATGGATTTGATTATTACTTCACTTACTTCAGGCAGTTGTATTCAAATAAGTGTTTTGTTGCCTTGAGGAGATCCTCCGTTGTGCTGGTATCCTGCATCCTTGGTGTGTCTGCCCAGACAGTAAATTTCTCTGGAGAAGAGACAAGGGTCTCAGAAGTATATGAACTACCTGTAGTGTACCACTGTACAAAAATGGGTCTCCTCTTTCACTTATGTATCCCATAGTCAAGATGCTAGTGAGTGGCTTGCCTGGGGCAACAACTCACATTTTTTTATCTGGGTCTTGCTGCCAGTAAAGGAGCAGAGAAGAACTGGAGCACAGCAGTCTGCGAAACTGAAACTCTGCTTGACCCAGCTTCACAAAATGATCGTGTCTCAGGGGTGTGGAAACCACCCTCCACCTCACTTCTTGCACTGTTTTTTTGGGTGTTGAAATATGCACAGTGGAAGATCTATCTTTTTAGTCCTAAAATGTTGTTTATCTTCTCCCTCTTAGAAAATGATTCTAAGGAAAAACTCCACTATCCAGTGTCTGTGTCTGTGCATCCAGCAGGACAAGGAGCAGAGGGGCTGAACCCCCGCCTGGTGAGAAATACTTCAAGATTACCTTTAAAGTATTTATCCAACTCCTGGGAGGAGGGAGCATAAATTCTTAAGACTAAACAGGGGGAAGAGTCGAAAGGGAGGGATTCTGGCTTTATATTTAGGCCCTGGAACGATTCCTATTTTTAAAACAAGACCAAGCCTTGTTCCTTTGTGAGGACCTGCCTGTCAGCACCCTTTTAGGCAAGAAATGAAGGAGTAACTGTTGTGTGAAGAAAACCAATCTTAACAATAGTGGAGACCGGGTCATTGAAGTCCTGGTCAGGATACTCCTGGACAGATGGGAAGGGAAAAACAGAATCTGCTATGTCACTAGAAACCCACAAGGACTCTCAGAGGGAATGATAGGGTGCAGGAACTTGTCCTCTGCACATGCAAATGTGTGTTTTTGGATACTCACTTTCTCCCATGCTAAAATAATATCCTAAGAGAGAGGCGGGGGGATTCAGGAAGATGAAGCAGATTCCTCTCCCCTGTAGCTAGCTTGTATTCTTGGGCTTTTCCTTTCTCATATCTTGGCCCTTGTGATTTTTTTGTCCTCGGACGTGAAGGACCAACAATCTGTGTATAGCATGTTTCTCTTTTGGATGCTTGGCACTGCCTTCTCATCTGCTTTCTTTGTTTCAACAGCTTGTGGAATCATACGAGATGAAGAATAATCCCCATGGTTACTGTGTGATTCTTAACAACTACATTTTTAAAAATCCATATGAAGCCAGAGAAGGAACAGTGAAAGATGGAGGTAAGTACTTTTAAAATCCAATTACTGGATTGGTTTTTTATCTAATAATTCTTTGAAATAATTATCTATCTAATATTTCCTGTGAAGAAGAATCATGTCCACTGAGCTCCCTTGCCTCAAGAGTTACTGGAATGACAATCACTGTAGAAATTGGAAATATGCCACTTCCAACAGTTTAGCTGATGGCTTAAAGAAGGAACAACTTTCTGTTGTAGGTAAAAAGCATCGTCTTAATTGGTAATATGTACCAAATAGTGAAGGAGAGATTACTATTACACCTTTTTAATTTTTGATTGTTTTTAATTCTTAGCTATCATGGAGTAATATTTTTGTGTCCTTACATTCCCTTTAAAGCTCAAATAAATGCTACTGCTTTATAATTTTCCTTAAAACCTATCTTCCTGCAAGAGCCACTTTTAAGATAAACAAGAGTTTACTTTAAAAAAGGAAAACTGGTTTCATTAAAGCACACATCACTGATATCTTAACTCTATCCAGCCTGTCTACAGTCTGCATAGCATTTATTAGCAGGTTACCCTGCCTTCTTTCTTGTTGCATTGGTCATTCTCACAGAATGAGGGACCTACTTAGTTCAAGAGTGTCAGAATTTGTTATTCTAAAGAGGTACCTCTTCTTTAGCTTGCTAAATTGTTCTTAAGCATCTGAGATTACTATGCAATGCACAGTTAAAGCTTGCTTCAACACAGTAAGCTTCATTAATTTGAACTGATGATTAATCAGATCTGAAACCTGTTTTTGTTTTAGATAGCATGATGCTTAACCCAGATGTGCTTAAAAAAAAATTCAGGCATTTTGATTTTTCAAATTAGATTTGGCAGGCTAAGAGTCAGTCAGGTGAGTTTATAGGTGGGATCTGAACGCTTCTGCTAATATCTGTTCTACCACACAGACACTGATGTTTCAGCATCTTCCTTGTCACTGTTTATGTTTAACAAGTGCCTTCTGACTTCTTTTCCCAGAGGCTGTGAAGAGGGTGTTTAAGTGGCTTCAGTTTGAGACAGTTGAGCACATGGATCTAGAAGCAAAGCAAATGTATGCAAAAGTTAAAGAATACAGCAAAAAAGATCATAGTAACATGGACTGTTTTGTTTGCTTTATTTTTTCCCATGGTGAAAAAGACAAAATAAAAGGCGTTGATCATGAGTTTGTAAATATTAAAGATTTACTCTCCTGCTTCAGTGGATCTAATTGTCCTTCTCTTGCTGGCAAACCCAAGCTGTTTTTCATCCAGGCTTGCCAAGGCTCTGTAGGTCATCCAGCTGTCACAGTAAAAGAAGACTTTTCTGACCATCTTGAGACAGATGCTACACCTCTGCCTTCCATTCCTGATCAGGCTGATATTCTGGTTGGCATGGCTACAGTGGAAGACTATGAGTGCTACCGCTGTACAAAGACTGGCAGTGTTTACGTTCAGTGCCTCTGCAACAAGATGGAGTTGCTTTGCCCACTGTAAGTACTATTTTTAATCCGTGTACATTTGGGGTATTGTAGACATACATATTTAAGCATGCTGTGCTGAAACATCAGTGTTTTGCATTTGTGCTGTATAATACTTTTCACCTGCAGGACAGTGCAGAGCAGTAATTATTCTGGAACTGGACATTGTTATTCTTCTGCAGCTGAACCAAAGTACAAGTGATGACTTCCTCTAGTTTGCCTGTGACAGAACCAGGGTTGTAATGCTGGAACAATACATATAAACAAGCGTGTGTATGTGTGTGCATGGTTTTTAACATTTTTTGACTGATAAGTTATTTTTCTTCCAGTGACACCTGATGAGAGGCGAATTGATTGAGTGATTACACAGACAAAAAAAATCAGTATTCTTTAGTCATAATTTTAATTGTCACCTCCCTCCCGTCCCCATCACAAGCTTGATTTAGAAAATAAGAGTTCAGACATCACTTTCTCATAGTGTCCAGAAGAGGGCTCGGAGAATGCACGGATTTGGTTCTGTTTCATCTTAGTGTGCTCTTCTGACTATAACCAAAGTAGGGGACTGTGTTTGCTGGTAAAGCGATGCTACACAGAGGTTGCACTGAATTCTGTGGTTACACAATGGAGTGTGCAATTTCAGTGACAGGCAGGGTGAGAGGCAGATACTGAGCTTCCCTGAGATACCACTTTATTGGAGCAAACATAGATCATGTTCTTGACCTAGCTGTAAGTACCATGTATTTCAATATAACTTTTCTTCATTTTTGTTCAAGCCGCAAGGATCTCATAACCATCCTGACAGAAGTGAACAAGGAAGTGGGAGGAAGAGTATTAAATGGATGGAAGCAGATGCCAAAGATAACATCAACTCTATTTCAACAATTGATCTTCCGAATTCCACAATGTCAATCGATTGAAAAGTAGAAAAATAAGAATACACGGTTAGAAATCACTTCTGGAATGGGCTTCCACAGGGAGGAGAATCTGAAAGAGAAATCATCTGGATCTGTGTAGTTAGTCCCAATCCTTCAAGGGGCCATGGGACCTGAATTTTCCAATTCCCATGTTCAGTCAGTGTCCTGGCACCTGAATCTTTACCAGCCTGGTAAGGTCATGGAGAGGGACAGGTGTGGCTTTGTGTTCTGCAGAAGCAGTAGAGTCTGTTCATTCTGAGTTTCAAGTGAGGAAGCACTTCCAAGATGTATGATTTTTAAGAGTTACTGGAAATGCCAACGGAAGTCCTGTTTCTGTCCAAGTTGTTACAAGTCCTGAAATCTCAAGAAAAGAACAGATAGATTCAGAATGCTGGATCCCTTCCCAGGGAGATTGTAACTGATTTCCCTGAGGTGAATCGCTGGCTGTCTCTGGAAGCTGTATAATTTTTCATGGAAAATACCATCCTTGTCCAGAAGGACCAAACAAATATGATAATACAAGCTTGGTCTTTCCCTCCAAATATTTGGTTTGCTTTATGTTATTAATTTACTTGGCTAACAGCACTACTGTTTAGGTTTTTTAATAGTAAGGGTTCTCATTGTGTTTTTACTTAGAGTTCTTAAGGGACAGTCTGTTTTAAATGGCTGTCAGCCACTGGAAGGAAGGTCCCACTCCATTTTAGGTCCACTATTGTGAGATGCCTTCTCCTCCTGGAAACTGACTCTAGCTCCTGTGCACCTCTTGTTTCTGTTGTAATAAACACTCTCAGTTTTCACATCACCTTTGTTTGTGGTGTGTTTGTCTTTCAGATGAGCTGACTGAAGGATGGTCAGCATGACAAACACTTGTGCTTCAGCAGAAGTTATTATTGAAGTATTCAATAGCAGCCACCTCGAGGGGTAGCATATTGATATCCCTTCCTTAGCAGCTGGAGAGATGGTAGGAAATAATAAGTTTAAATTCAGGATTTTGATAATAGCAGCTGATGAGGTTTTCTTACCTTGCAACCTCAGCAATGTGTAGGAGCTGTGTGGGATTCTAACGGCTACATTCCTTTTGAGTTTATAACAAGATGAAGGATAGATTTGAGATGCTTTGTAACTTGTGCTTTTCTTAGTTTGTATTTTTTGGAAATCCTTCTCCAGCCATAAAGCAGAGGTTCTTTATTCAATCCTGCTTGTGTTCTTGAAGCAAAACTTTTTTCTTTTAATTCCACACAATGTGCTGGCAGTTGCATTTTGCTCCCCTTACCCTTTTTCACCTTCCATGTAAAAGGGAGGATGCCCATTCTTAAAATCACAGCTCTGTTCATAGAGGTTTCATAAATAATAAATAGGTGTTACAGGCACTATGTTGTTGTGGTTTTGACCCTGGCTAGCAGCAACACACTGCAACAAATTCTCGCCCACTCTCCCCCCTCCCAGGGATGGGGGAGAGAATTAAAGGGGTAAAGGGACTCATAGACTGACATAAGAACAATTTAATAACTAACTACAATAAAAGTGAAAATAATAATAATAATAATGGTAATATATACAAATATAGAAATGAGTGATACACAGTGCAACTGCTTGCCATCTGGTGACCAAGGCTCAGCCTATTCCTGGCTAACGATCCCGGAGCAGGGAGAGTTCTGAAACCACAGTCCTGGAAAAAAAATAAGAGGCTGAGCAGAATCTGAGAGACCAAGAGCTGATGAGGAGAGAGAGGTGGGGTGATCCAGAGAAAAAGAGCTGACCTGGAGAGAGAGAGAACTTCTGGAAAGATCCTCATCTGTATACTGGGCATGACGTGCATGACGTGGAATATACTGTTGGCCTATTTTGGTCTCAATCCTAAACCTAAATTCAAATCCTAGGTTAATAATCGGGGCTGTGCTCCCTCCCAGCTTCTCCTGCACCTGCAGACACTGGCACAGCAGAGAAGCCGAAAAGTCCTTGACTGTCCTGGCAGCGACTATAAACATCAGTATGTGATCAGCCTTCTCAGCACAAATCCAAAACAGCCTCTTACCAACTACGATGAAGAAAGTTAACTCTGTCCCAGCCAAAACCAGGACGTATGTAAATGAGAGTGCTGTTTGTGGCAAAAGTTACCAGAAGGTGTTACCAGGTATGATACAGTTCTGTGGCTGACATTTGGTTAACCATTTAGGAAATGTGACATTTATTTACATTTTTATAATGTTTTCATAAGTGACACCCTGATATGAAGTTAGTAATTAGATTTGTGAATGTTTGGGTTTTTTATATGATAAGGAGATATAGCTTAAATGAAATAACTGGTTCCTCTGGGAGGAACTTCCTGGAAGGTGGCAGCTGTTCCAGTAGTGAAGTTGTGAATCTACAGCTTTTCTGTTCTTTCATATTTCCCTGTGTCAGAATTCAATATTCTCAGACCAAGTTCTTTCAGATATTCCACATGAGGAGGAATTGGATATCAAATTTACTTTCTCAGTATATTTGGTGCAACATGGGATTTTGATTTAGTAGAGTGATGCAGCAACATAATGAGATTACAACACAAGCATAATTTAGCAATTGCAATACACAATTGAATCACAATACAAACAGGATCCTCATTGCTGGCCTCCGTATGCTCACCATCATGATGTTGGGCATTGCCAGTCATGATGGAACATGTGGCTTGAAGCCAGCTTAAACCCATTGCTTTTTTCTAAGTTTAAAAGTTTTATCACTTGTCCAGTTTTTATACTTCTATGCTGGGCCACATATTCACACCCCCCATGCTGGTCTGGCTAGCTCAGGAAGACATTATTCTTTGTTAATTGTCTTGGGGAACCTGATAATTCACAGGTGCAGCTCTCTTCTCTGAAACTAAGGTTACCCTCCAGTTTCCCTGATGCTGAGGTAAATTGAGCTTTCTTTACAACATATTCTTCCCTGAGATCATTGGGTTTTTGCCCTTCTCCTCTGAGCTGTCCTCCCTTGCAGGGGTAATGCTGGTCAGTCACACGTTGTCATTAAATTGGCATGGTATTTTGTTCTGCCTGTTAAAATCAGGCCACTTCCATAGTTACCATTATTGCTTGCTGATGAAGACCAACTATAAGGGAGAGAAAACCCCATCAAAATCCTCTAAAGGGCTGCAGGAAGTAGCCATACCCTGAAGTTGTATGTGGCTGATGCAGTGATCGAGGAAGGAGAAAACATGTTCAGTTCTATCGTTCTGAGCAAAGTATGCTCATGCACGCCTGTGGCTGGGTGGCTGAGATGTTCTTGCATGTGTTTGTGGCCCTCCCACGGAACTGAGAGGTAAGAAGGAAGTAGTATCTGCAATTTTCTGACTCTTTTTCCTCTGTAGCATAACTTGAAGAACGGTGAGGGGCAGTCCTCAGCTATAGTTACTTTGCCTGTCCTCCCTTTTCTTCAGCTCCTGGCTGGGAGGCCAAATGTTATAGCAAAACAATCCTGGCACTCAATTCTGTGTTTTGTTTTCAGCCAGCAGAAGCTGAAAGTGGAGAAAGAAGGTTGGTAGAAAAGCAGAGTTGGTGAGTTGAAGTCCTGCAGGCTGAAAGCAGGCAAGATCAGAGTGACGCGGTTTGAAAAGGGAAATGCTTAGAAGAGTTTGGGAGAATGTTAGCTGCAGAGGCGGAAGTAGCGCAATTCAGTGGCATGAATCCCTGCCCAGTTATTTGCATCTTGCTACCTATTTGTTCAGTTTGACATCAGTTTCTCACAGAGCTGTTTATACCTACCTTCCCTGTGAAGTTTGTCATTCTCTCCACCGTAATGGTTTCAGGGTGACTTGTTAATGCGCTGCTCTTGGACGGATTAGTGGTATGTGTGGGGAGCCTGCTCGTGTTCAGATTGCTGCCAGCTTCTCCCATTGCAGGGGCTGCTGTAAGTATGTGTTTTCCTACCACCTGTCTAAGGGTTATACGGGTTCACTTTTAGGTCTCAAAGTGGTGTGAATTTCAGGTACTGCTGAGTTTTGATTAGATTAATTGTTGGATATGTCTGTGATCTATAAGATCTCCTGTAGAAAATCTTGAGGCCCAGGAGGAAGTGGAAGCCAAATACCATTTAGGAGATGAAGCTATGCAGCAGGGAGTCCAGAGCTAGATTTTTCTCAGATGTTGAGTGTTCAGCCCTTGCTGGTTACCTTTTTTACTCTGACCCCTAACTAACACTGGCACATTCTCTCTGAAAGTATTGAGATCTGCCTCTTTTCAACTAGAGATATGTCAAATTATGAACAGAGAATGGCATGTTTCATCTGCAGTTATTTCTGTGCAATGTGCTAAAAAATATGGTTGAGGTCACTGGGAATTCCCAGATACTCATTTCTGTCTGGCCTTTCTCTAACTGTGCCTTTCCTTGCTGCTGTATCTGTTCTGTTATTTACAGCCACAGGAATTCCCCGGGCCCTGAATGTGGCTGATTCTTGTGGGTGCAAACTGCTATACATTTAGCTAGGTAGAACGTTCTGGACATGTCTTCTGAGCTTGGCCGGGATCTTTTACATTCCTTTTCTGTTTGTGTGGCCATTTTGTGTTTAGTCCTGATTTGTCCAAGCATATCAGTGCAGAGAGAAGGATCCATACCTCCTTCAGTGTATTTACTAGGAAGAGTTTGTTTTAACATGACTTGAGGACATGTAAGCTCATGGGCTGTTAAAGTGTGTCATGCCATATTCAGATTACTTTAACTTTTCACCCAATTTGCTGCACATGCAGTAATTGTGTATCTTGGATAGGGTTTTGAGCACTGATAAGCCACTTCTATGATTACAATGCTTAATATATTGTCAAACGTTTTTTCCGGGGTTTTTTGGGAAAGCAACTCTGGTTTTAAATCTTAAAATCTAAAAAAATTATCAGCGAAAACAGTGTTTCTTTATTTGTAGAGTATGAATGCTGTGAGGGTGGTTCTCCTGCTTAAGGGGAGCACTAAGTTGTTAATGGCTGTTTTCGGAAGGATGAAATGCCAACTGGTAAAATCTCTCCCCTCCCCACTCCCGTTGTGAAATACTATCTAGGAGAGTGCTGCACTGGCAGCTGTATTGGAGGTAGTGCACCATCCCAGGGTCTTCTGCCATCACACAGTGCTCCTGCGAGCCTGCTCCTGTTGCTAGAAGGGTCTTCAGCACATCTGGGAAGGGTGGGAAGGGAGCTGCTGCCTGTCAGGGTACAGGGCTGAGCACCTGCAGTAAGCATGCCGCACTGCCTGCCAGCTGCCCCAAAAGGCTCACAAGGAGGAGGAAGTCGAGTCAGTGGCGTTATGAGCTTCTTTCTGTTTGTATTAAAATGGCAAATATGAGTTGTGAGTGCCTTTAACCCAGAGAGCAACGGTTGTGGGGAAAGCCCGGGCAGAGGGAGACCTGTAGACCTGCGCTGGCAGGTTCTCTTCTCTCAGGAATAGTCAGTGCTTCATAACTGCGAACGGAGAGGGCCTAAAATGTATCTGAGAGAAGTCCTCTCTGGCAGACGCGCAGTTTTTAAGTTAAGTCGTGGGGTCTTTTTTTTTTTTTTTTTTAATTTAGAAGTCCAGAAAGAACTACAGCTCCCAGGGGCCCGGGCGCCGCCCCCTGCCCGCTCCAGCCCGGCGGCGGCGGAAGCGCCTCAGCCTTGCCCGAGGCGATGGAGCTGCCCCGGGAGCGGCTGCTGGTGGTCAGCGAGGAGCTGGGCGAGGCCGAGCTGGCGGCAATGAAGTTCCTCAGCTTGGAGCACGTCCCCATGAGGAAGCTGGAAGCCATCCGGAAGGCACAGGACTTCTTCGAAGCGCTGCAGGAGAAAGGCATGATGGAGGCGGGGAACCTGTCCTTCCTGAAGGAGCTGCTCTACCGGATCAGTCGGATCGACCTCCTGGAAGCCCAGCTGGGCTCCAGCCGACAGGAGATGGAACGAGAGCTTCAGATCCCGGGCAGGGCGCGGGTGTCGGCCTACAGGTGAGTGCCCGGCGGCGCTGGCTCTCTGGGACCTGCTGCCCTTCTCGGGTGGTCGGTGTGAGCTTTCATCGACAATTTGGACACCAGGCTAAGGTTTGGAAGCGCACAAGCATCTTCCAAGAGAAAGCAGGTACAAGCCATACGGAAAGTTGAAATTTATGTCTGGTAGAGGGGAGAAAGCTGATCCGCACCTTTGTGAAGTGCTTCACACCCCCAAAGGCGTCCCTGCCTGGGCACTGCGTGGTGCGATAAATGACTGGTGTGAGTCTTTGTTCTCAACTACGGGAAGATTCAGCATGGTTCCGATTTTAGGAAAGCAGATCTTTTAAATTGCAGCTGAAAATGGTTTGACTTTAGGCTGACCTGGGACTGATGTTTTCCCAGCTAAAAAGGGGAAAAATGGGATATATGCTTGGGGTAGGGGGGGAAAAGGGGACAGTTCAACAGTACGGTGTTAAATTGTGCTCAGGGACATGCTTGGGAACACAATGAAACAGTGTCCTCCACTTCTCTTTCTAGATACCTGCTCTTTCAGCTGTCAGAGGACATCACTGAAGATGAGCTGAAATCTTTCAAGTTTCTTTTGGGGAAGGACTTACCAAAATGCAGGCTAAACCCTAAGACTGTAAGAATTTCTTTATTTTTCATTATTATTATTATCCATAGAGGCATTTGGGTTGCTCTGAGAGGAATGAATGTCACTCTTATGGTGAAAACGCCACAAGAAAAGCTGGAAAGGGATTATAGGCTCTCCAGTGCATATGGGACTTGATGTGCTAGTGTTGTGTGTAGCTTTTTCAGCAGTGTCACAGCCCAGAACGACAGACACGGACGCTTTCATGTCGAGGCACCACAGGGGGCTTAGGGGACTCAGTGGCTTTGATCAGTGGAAGGCTGATGAGCACATTCACTCATCTTGCCCAACCAATTTTCTTCTGGCTGCTTTCTAAGTCATTATCAAACACAGAAAAATCGTTCTGTTTATTTCCAGACTCAGAAAATATGGATCTAAGCAGGAGATCCTTACCAAGGCTAAGGCCCAAGAGCTTAGAGTTTACGAATAGCCTTGCAAGAGATCCAGCTGCTCTTACACTATCTCAGCCTGCAGTTCCAAATGCTGGGTACTTTGTTCTGGATAATTAAAACTTTCAGCATTTTCCCTCTTTTTGTAGAGGCGAGACTATGTGACCATCTAGTGATAGCTGTTCTAGTAAATCCTTGGGCTGACCACTGCTCTGCCACTCGCTGTTTGGCAAGAGCTCCTGTCCCGTGGGTCCACTTTTGCTTCAGAGCAATGTCTACACCATACTTGCATGGTTATACCCATTTTCACCATTGCTCAAGGTGGTCACTACAGTGATTATTGTGTTCAGTTAAGTGCATAAAGTAGCCACTGGAAGTCAAATTAATGAAAGCAGTAATTAAAAATGACATAATATATTCCTGCATGATCACCATTAGATCTCCTGGATTAGATCTTACTCGATCTTGGCATCTCTGAGCTGCGGAAAGCAAATAAGTATGTTTCGAGAATATGTTTGTACTTAGAGTACATGCAGGTTTTGTTAAGCTAGGTGTAATTGACTCATCTGAGGTCCCAACTGAGCTACCAGTCGGCTGGACAGACTCTGTGGGTCGCATGTGCTGTCAGGACATTAAAGCTTAGGTGCACATGCACATGCTGCAACTTCCCTCCCAGTGGCAGCACAGACGTGCCCTAAGAGCAAACTACCTTTCTGATTATCCAGACAATGCTCGACGTTTTCATTGAGATGGAGAAGAAGGGGATTTTGGGAGAAGACAACCTAAGTATCCTGAAGAGTCTTTGTGCAGAAATTAACGTCAGCTTGTTGAAGAGAATTGAAGAGTATGAATTAAACCTATTTGGTAAAACAAAACAAAAAGGCCTCTTTTCCATGGTTATTCTTGAAGTGACATATAGGTATCATATGGGCCTAATAATGAATGCTTTTCAGGTGAAGAGGAGATGCTCATCACAGAGGGACAGAGGGGAAGCACAGGAGGCCCTGAAGGTAATTGAAACTCTCAAAAAATTAATGTTTAGATTTTTCACTCTTCAGCTTTTGGACTCTACACCACTTGCATCTCAGTTCTTTACACTGGTGCCTCTAAAAAGTGATCAAGTATCCAGTTACTTCCTAACTGATCACAATACATTTTACTCCCTTTTAGTTTATTATCTAGTGGTTTATAGCTAACAGGAATGGTCAATTCAGCTACAATTCAGTGTTTTCAGGAAAGTTTTACCCTGGGAGGTACTTGTGGAGATGGAGGATAGGGGCAGAGCTTCTCTGCTTTCTCAGGTGCTACGTTCTGTACTTAAACTTTTTTGTCTGTATACAGCCCATGCCAGACGGCCACCATCATCTGTGGCATCTGATTCTCCTGGCAGTCAGAATGAATCTTCCCAGGTAGGTAATTTTGTTTCTTAGAAACATCATCATTTTGTCTTGGAAGAGGTCATCCCTCCATGAGGTGAACAGTTATAAGCCCAACTGTTAAAAGCACTGTCCTGAAAAAGAAAAAACACCACTCTAATATCCTTTATTCGGAAGCTGTCACAGGCAGCAGCTGCTTCAATGTTAAGACTTCAGAAACATTTTCAAGGGTGGCAAGATAGTTGGAGTTTATTATTCTTTTCAGCAGCTTGAAGCTTACAAAATGACTAGCCGACCCCGTGGAGTGTGCCTGATCCTGAATAATCATGATTTTGCAAAAGCCAGGGAAGCAGTGCCAGAACCCAAAAACTTGAAGGATCGGAATGGGACAGATGTGGATGCAGGTACAGTGAACATGAGAGATGAGTTTGGCTCTTCAAAAATAGAAACTGTATTTCTTTTTCTGTATTAAAGGTCTGAATTTCAATCTTCCCCCACTATGATACTTTTGTTGTAGTGGATGAGTCATGTTTGTTTGTTGTGCTGACAAACCCTAATCAACTCATTGAGCTTTTTACTGGCTGACTCAGACAATTCACAAGCATTTTGGTGTTTTGCTGAGTTTACTGCAACCTTAAGCAGCAACCTCAGCCTGGGCTTTAAAACTTTGTGTTAGCCTTATGCATACTACTTCTAAAATATGCAGAACTGGAACCAGATTTGCTGCTGAGCCAGAATTGGGTGTTAGTTGTTTAACATCCAACATGTGGTGGGAAGAGGAGGGAAATAAAAAGGGAAGGGAGATGTTGGAATTTAGGGACTTGATCACCTTTTCTGTTGTCCTGCAGCAGCACAGTTCATTGCAGGGCCTCAGATCTATAAGATGGTTATATTTGCACCGTCTATACCAAGAGAGAAAATCCATCGATGGGCCTTCCCTGATTGGATTGAATTGAACTCCAACTTAATTCAAGAGTCAGAGTGCAAGGTTTCTCTTCCAGTGACACAGGTGCTACCCAAAGGGGTAGAGCCCTCTCCTCTTGGGTAAAGCAACTGCACTGTTCAACACTTGTTTAGAGATGAATGGAGTAGCTGTAAAGCGTGTAGGGGAAAGAGATGCAGCTTTCTTCATAGTTTTGCATGCTTGTCAGACAAGGGCAATACTAAACAGCAAGATTGCAAGGAATCCTTTTAGTGAGAGTTAAGGAAACTCAGTGGAGATATGATTAATGATTAGACTACTCGATTATTTTCACAGCAGGAATGTACCTACTTGTATAGTAGTGTAGCAGGATTTAAAAATAAGGATTATCTCTAGAAATGCAATTTGCAATTGCAGAGTCCAACTTTCATATAATGGAACAGCTCCAATTCCCCTTCTGTTTACTTTCCAGCGGCTCTGAGAAGAGTCTTTAGCAAGCTTCATTTTAAAATAGCAGAATGTAGAGACCTCACTGCAGAGGAAATCCGTAAGACTGTGAACATCTATCGGTGCGAAGACCACAAGGACAAAGACTGTTTTGTTTGCTGTATTCTGTCTCATGGGAAAAAAGGCATTATATATGGTGTCGATGGGCAGGAAGTCCCTATCCAGGAACTGACTACTTCTTTCACTGGACAGAATTGCCCCTCACTTGCTGGAAAACCAAAAGTCTTTTTTGTTCAAGCCTGCCAAGGTGAAGCCTGCCAGAAAGGTGTGACTATTGAAACAGATTCTGGAGAGCAAGACTTTTCTGTAGAAACAGATGCAAGATTTCAGCTCGACTGCATCCCTGAAGAGGCAGACTTCCTCTTGGGCATGGCTACCCTGCAAGATTATGTTTCCTACAGAAACCCAAAGCAGGGGACCTGGTATATCCAGGCATTGTGCCAGCACTTGGAGTACAGCTGTCCTCGGTAACTATGTTTCTCTAAGCTTCTTTTTGGCAACACCTGTATGTTCCTTGTATCTTCCTTCTGAATGACAAGAGTTTGATTTCAATGCAGGGGTAAGATCATATGCAGTGGGAGTGCTCCCTCGGAGTGAAAACAGTAATGCAGGACTGAGCAACACCATGTAGATTGTTCAAAGCAGTTTATCTAACTGCTTTGAAGCCTGTTTAAAACAGGAGCCATTAGCATTGGTATAGATCAAGACATGAGAATGTGGTAATTTTTCTGATGTTAACTGCCTCCCTCATACAAAACATACTTGTGTTTTTGCAGAGGAGAAGATATTCTCACCATCCTGACAGCAGTGAATCAAGAGGTGAGCAGAAAGAGTTGCAAGCCAAATGCAGAGAAGCAGATGCCACAGCCCAGTTTCACACTGAGGAAAAAGCTAATCTTTCCTGTCACCTAAACAGGAGGGAACTGCATGGCAGAGGGAGCTGCAGCAGCCTGGAATTGGCTGTTATCAGCTGAGAATTGGGTAAAACATAACAGACTTTCCGTGTCTGCTCTTACCAGAACAGGAAATGTTTTTATTGAAAATACAGCCGAGGAACAAAAGCCTTAGGAAATTAGTGTTAATATGTATGACACTTTATACTTGAGAGCATCTCTGAGCCGGTCTCCCATTTGTCATTTGCTAGCTAAAACACGCTGTGTCTTCTATCGGCTGTACCATCGTGCTGTTGCTTTAGTAAGGTATCTTTCCAATGCAAATTTTAAGACAACTGTTACAAAGCCTTGTATATTTTATGCCTAACTTTTACAAAATAAAGGGGAGGAGGGCACTGCAACTTTTATAGGATATAATCAGCTGACATCAGTGTGCTTTGTTACTTCTCTGCACCATTCATTTTTTGTGTCTTGGTACACCTCAAGGAAGAGTCAAGCACTTGACCTCCAGCATCCTCAGCAGGACGTGGCTGTGACCTGCCTTTTGGAGTATCCTCTACATAGATTAGTCTTAACAGTGAAAATCAGTTGCTGAGGTACAGCTTCATGTTTGAGGATGTCAAGTTATCATGTACTCACCTTGCTTATCTTCAAGTCTCAGTTCTAGACACAGCAAAAGAAGCAGCAGCTAGATAAGTACCCCCCTTCTTAAAAACGTTTTTATATTGCCTCCTGTGATTGGTATGCACATAGAACAGGGAGCTTTAAAAGCTCTGAGTAGAAGCTAAGCTTTGTTAGTCTCTCTGTTTTGTTCTGAATGAGATGTTCATTCTGTTACACCCTTGTCTAGCCGGTTCACAAGGAATCCTAACAGCTCCACAGACCAATTACACTAATTCATCTGAAGGAAGCAGGCAGTTCTGGCTCATACTGACTTGGGGTGTCATCATTGTGTCCCTCCGCTTCGTGCTCTCTTGTTCTCAGTGTTATTATATACACGTACACAAATGAGTGATACTCAGTGATATTGCTCACCACCCGCTGACCAAGGCTCAGCCCATTCCTGGCTAACAATCCCAGAGCAGGGAGAGTCCTGAAACCCCAATTCTGGAAAAGAAATAAGAGCAAGAGCTGATTAAATTACCTCCTTGCTAGTGAAGGAAACTTAGTCAACATGTCTTGCAACGCAGATAGTGGTGGTTGGTCCAGTTTGCAGGTGAATCCTGACTAACCATTTATAGGTGTGACAATTACAGAGAACAGTGGGAAGAAATGTCTCCTCAAAATGTCCACCTCATAAGCTTCAGCATCTAAAAAGTTGAGCTGAAAAGTCAACTTCAGTTTGACAAGAGTTCACGCCCTTCTCCCTCTTCTCATGTCAGAAAAATAAGAACGCTAAACAAATGCAGGATACTTACCATAGGATAATGGTGGTTCTTGGTTTGAGATGTCATGCACACAAGACTACTAGAACCACTGTCACTAATTGTTAGACTAATTCAAGTAAGAACCTGTTAACTGCAAATCAATGTTGTTCCCATTCTGTACCACTGAAAGAACAGAGTTTTGGGAAAAACAATCTGAAGCCTGAAAAGTGAGTGCAGGCACCTGTGCTAAAGGTGGCATGCACAGCCCCAGGCTGACACAGCTGGCAAGAATTTGGCACCTCTGTGCCAAGTCAACTGCAGGGAGACCTCCACCAGGGGACTACTCTTCAAGGGTAAGTAGCTTGGTTTCCATCTACTTCCATTTTTATCACAAATACAGAGGGCTGACATAACAGGAGGAAAAAAACCCAAAACACCACACAGAACCACCCCCCTGCCCCGGCCCCAAGCACCAGAAAACATGAACAAATGCATTTGAAGTGAGGCTCGCATGCCGATACTCTGTCTAGAGGTTGATGAGTTATTCTTAATTTTGGAAGTTTTTCATTCTCAAACTGTCCAGAGAAGGTACTCTGTAAGTGTTCTGTTCTAGACTTCCACATTGCACATTTACTGTGCGAAGTCAGACCACAGCACATCTGCCACCGTGTAAACTCAACAGCAAACAGCCCCGCACAGCCTGATCAGGTTTTTAAATCAATGTCTCAGCTTTACAGCCATCACCTGTGCAAATACCAAGTCACTAAGCTTGTGTACGCAATAACAATCACTAAATGTTAGCTAAAAAGGGCCCAATTCTGTTTGTTATAGAACACTGTACTATAGAAGATGACATCTGGAACAAACCACACAAGATAACCGATATACTGAAAAATGGCATGTTACACATGTTTATTAACAAATTTACATTCCACTATGAAACCACAATAAGTGCAAAAAGCAGATGAAAAAAACAGCATGAAGTTCCCAAACCATTCAAACATTGTGTGTAATCTCTCTGTGTAACAGCCAAATGAGGTCCAAACCCAATATGCTCCTTCTCTCTCTGCTGCTGTTTGACTCCAGTAGACTTTTAACTTTGACCACAGGTATTTTAAGCATGCAGTATCGCTGAGTTTATCAAAACCAGTAAAACTAGAAAGCTATAATAAGTTTGTGCTTGGTTTAAGCCAATCTGAATAAAGGTAAGTACTACAAGAATTTCCTTCTCATTCTCTTGAAACTTTCACAAGGGTAACTCCTTTCTAGCATCTGTTTTTGTCTTAAACCTGCAAGATAACAGAATGTCTCTGAAATGCAATTCTCCATTACTTCTAGTTCTACCTCCTGCCCAACAAAATCACGCTTGTGCTGGATCAAAAGATCTTGTGCAGAATCTCAGCTATCTTAGTCATGCAAGTTTGTCTCCTCTCTTGTGGGAGGCAATGGAAGCCAAACCAGTTCCTAGAAAGATGGCAACTTTTAGTGTGTTCTCAGAAATACCTAAGTTATTCAAAAAAGTTTATCTTCTAGGTTTTGGCACAAAAGAGTAAACTTGGGAGAAGTACCAGTTTTCCCCGTTGCTGCAGGCTAGGTACATATATACAAAATGCACGTTGACCATCCAAAAGTATAAATGCATGACAATTTCAACAACACTGCACCACAGCATCAACCAACTGGATAAACACACAGACACAATGGTATACAGATTCTTCCATTTTCTTCTTGCCTTGTATAAAGTACCTGATGATACATCATCCTACAGAAAACAAACAAACCAATCTCTGGACATATCCATAGTATTGTCTGAAATGAAGCAGTTTATATAGTTGGGCTACAGAATATGGAAGTGTCCCAAAGAGAAACATGCATTTAATTAATGTGCTTTTAGATTAATTTTAACTGAAACCTGATTTGCCAAAGGAATTCTGATTTAGTTGATTTGCTGCCTCTGCTGATAACACACAGAATGTTCCAATGGCTGAAGTTATCTAATGAAGCTAGTTGGAAACACAGCGTGATCTATAAATTACATGTATTCCTACAATAAACACACATAAAATGAACATACTTTTGACACAGTGTACACTTGTCTGTTGATACCAAACTGTCTAATCTTTTGTTACCTCATTCCTGTTGTTTCCCTACAAGTTACAAATACACAGCAGACAAACCTGTCTTAGCTCAGTGGAGAGAAAAATTATCTCCTCCCACTCCTTTCACTCTTACCTTATTGTAACTAGGTAGGACCCCATGCACAGCTAAGTACATACAAACATAAATACTTAGAGGAAGAAATATTTTTCATTTAAAAACCAAAATTAACCCGTATATAGTATATTAAATAAAATTCACCTTTTATGATTTTGCTTAGAGAGCAAAAGCCAACTCCAGGAGTTCCTGAATGTTTCTGTGCGCTGCTGACAAGTTTCTGCTAAAAATCCCTGTGCAAGTTTGAAGTGGTTACTCCTTTTCCTTTTACAAAAAAAAGACTGTTATATCAAAGAGTCATCACAAGATCTATAGAACCGTAAAAGCAGAAAGGCCACATTACAAATTTCCTATAAACTAGGTTAAGAAGCTTTCTTTTCCCGCCGTACTCCGCTCAACTCTGCAACAGCAAGGGTGCTGATTATGGTGGATGTGCCTTTTGGCAAATGCAAATCAGTGTAGTTATACTGATGCTTCACACCACCCGCCCCGATGTCAGCTATGTTCCACACACACTGTAACAAGCAAGCTAAACTTTGACTGTTTTATCTAATTGTATTGAAACTAAACTTTAAAGTAATTCTAAAATATATGGAAACTAAACGTCAAAATAATTTAAAAATGCTGATAGGTACAGCAAAAAATTACATAAATAATGTTTCCATTGAGAAGACCCATTCCTCTGAGGAATTCTGGACAAACTTCTTCTTCAAGTTATACTGTAAATCTATTGTAAATTATTCAGTTAGGACTAGAACCTTGGACCGGAAGGAATCAGAAAAGCAGTACGGGCAGTAATATTTTGCTGATTACTTCAGAAATCTGATTTCTAAAGTGGACTTCTCTTTTGAGATGCAAAGTCTGCCTCAGCTTTCAGGTTCAGAACCACTCTCCATCATGAAAACACAGGATTTAAATGGAGAAAAAACTAATTTATGTTAATTAAAGTGCTACCAAGAATACTAGCTTTCATCTTTCTCTTTCTGAATACAGAGTGGTCAATTTTGCTCCTAAGGAAATGTTTTAAACAAAATCCTGCCTAAAATCAGAATGAAGTCAATGAAAAGCATAAAGTTTACTGCAAAACTCTCAAATATACAGAACATCCACATGTCAAGAGAAGAGCCAGGTTACTGAATTTCTGATGCTTGAAGCAAATGCTTTCTGCTTATGTCATATAAAAAGAAACCCTAAGTCAAGCACCTAGGTTTTCTTTCCTTTTGCAACACTGAAATGTGCCTGAGATTTTTTTTGTGTGTGCAAAAATACCCTCATTTAAAAAGATGCAGAGCCCACTTTGAAAAGATTTCTTAGCTTGAAGTTTTCACCCTAATACGTACTTTCCTGCTTCTTAATTCTTATTCATTGCACCTTCCTATGTGTGTTTCAGAAGCTCTGGAAAGAAATTAACTTCTGTTAATACCTCACTAGCACAATTGCACTTCCAAAATATAAATCCTGACCACCAGTTTCTGTGTTTGTAAACAGAAGTATTTTCTTACACAGAGCTAAAGGTTCTCTCCCCTGCTTCTCAAAGTGGGGAGGAGCTCAAAAGAGTAGTTTCTGAAATGGAAAATACAAGAATAAAAATAAAATAATCCAAGTTTTCATATTTGCTACAGAGAGGAACTTGGACCAATAATACTGGTTAGATTGACTGTTATTTTAATATTATATTTAAACGATACAGCCTGACTGCTACCAACTAGTAAAATGATATGGTCATATGGTGGAAAGAAATAGAACAGCACCTGCAAGACAGTTCTACACATGTAGTTTAAAAGGTTAAAATACTGAGAATGTCTACCATGGTCCTTTGTTTTTGCTTAAGACAGATGCTGAAGAGGGTCTCAAAACTAAGCTTTGGTTTCTTCTTTCTTATCTTCCACAAAAGCCTTCTTTCCTCAAACCCAAGCAATGCTCTTTTTCTCCTTGATCCCAGCACTTCTCTCTCCCACAACTTTAACATGCACGTACCTTCTCCAACTCTTCTGTAACACACCTAATGATGCCTGTACTGGATGTTTATCCCTCATGTATTATTTACTATGCTAGAAGTCAATAATTTTTCAGACCAGTCAGTCCTCCTTTAGAATATCCATTTTTGATGACTGTGTGCAAACTGGAGCTCCCAATGCTCCAATCATAGCTGGAAGACTGCGGTTTCTTCTCAGTCCTGCCATTAAGTTGCTACCTGCATTTAAAAACACAGCTGAGTCCTGCCTCCGCAAGCTAACCTCTGGCCCCTGATCCTTCCTGTGGTCCTGTGTCTCAAGGGGCTTGATCACCCTGGCAATACCCAGCCTCTTCAGTCTGTCCACTAGGTTCATCTTCAGCTGTCCTATGTCTGGAGCATTACGGGCGGGCTTTAGACTGTACATTTCTTGCAAGAATGTTTCTGCTGGTCGAGAAGCCAGGAAATTTTCTGAGCGATGCACTCGAGGCTCAAA
>VZTO01002970.1:0-36610 GCA_013400615.1 Syrrhaptes paradoxus | reverse complement strand
TTATTATCACCGTAGGTGGGCACAGTGCTTTGATACCAGCCTAGGTTTCTTTTCCTCAAAAAAACAAACCGTCTCTTATCTACTATACAGTGGAGTCAGTGGAAGGCTTTCCATCAGCTTCAAAGAAAATTGAATAGAACCTGCAATGCACAGGCTAAAAGAAGATGAAATAAGATTAGAGGAACGTGTGTGAAAAGGCGCTAATTGAAGAACAGGGGCATTGAGAAGAAAGGATTAAACAGATTATAAATCTAATGTATAGGGAATTGCTTCATGCATGATCATGAGTTACTCAAAACCAATTGCTATGTTGTGCAGGGGCTTCTATTCCACAGTGCTGGCTGGGGAGGACTCTCAAAACAAAGCAAGCAAGCAAGCTTTTTTCCAGATTTCTTGGCCTTAAATGATTTCTGAACACCATGCTCCAGACTGATATAAGAGGAAACTGGGTGAAGTGAATTTTAAGTGACATCTCAGAATTTATTCCCATAACCATAAGGCAAGGAGGTTCAAGTCCAGAGGAGCAGTTTCATTACATATATAGCTTCCTGTTTAATGATCAGTTAAGTTTCTATAGTTTTTCTTCCCTGTGAATATTTAGATATCTATGTTTTGCACTGGTTCCAAGATTCTTGGACACAATAATTATGGGTACAAGATCTTGATGAAAATAGGTTTCAGAAGTTGACAGGGATGTTTCTCAGAAATTGTTCAGGACATCTCAGTACTTAAGAGATTTACCGCAAAAAGTAATTTCATGAAAGTCTAGATGCATACTATCCTAAGAAATATCAACTGCTAAAGCTAAGTAAAAGACCTGGTAAACACAGTGAAATCTACATGCTGTGTATGTGCATATACACACCTGCAGAGTAGATAAGCAATATTTATTCACACTCATATATAAATTTCAGATAAACTGAAATAAATGTCCCTTGTCAATTACAGATTTACAGATGCTGCACTTCTTTTTGCAAATCATGCAGTATGAGAACACAAAATCATGCATATAGAGAAACTAATAGCAGAAAACACCTACAGCATAATTTATTTCAGCCCATTTCATAAAAGCCAGAAGATAAAGTTCATTTATCCTTACAACTACAATGTTGCTGCTGGGTATCAGAATATCAGAAAGTCAGATCCTGACAATATATCCAAAAAACCCATAGCATACTAATAATTTCCATACTGGGTAGTAGTAAACAGTTTTTTACACTGTATGGCTTTCACAGTTATTTGTTGGTTTTGCTTGACAAGAATTCCTTGTAAGTGTAGGACTAGAATACAACCAAGAAACATAAGGAGCAACTGTTCAGACTTTGGGTCAGGTTTAGGACACCGTGGTAGATAATGATGGTTCAAATGTTGTGAAAGACTACAACAATTAATTATACCACCAGAAAGCAGACTCGTGAATTTACCATGTGGAAGTGGCATTACATTGTGTGTCTAAATTATTCCCCTATGCTTAGCACAAATCTTAAAATCTGTGCAATTTAATCACATGGGGTAAAAATCCCATTCCAGAAACAGCTGGAAAGCCCCTTCTCCAGTACTGTACTGAAGAATCTTAGCAGGAAAATGGTATTTGATGAGGCTGTTTCTTATGCCATCAAGACAAACTATGCTGCTTACCTGTAGAAGCAAAAGCCTCTGATCTGTTTTGCAATCAGCATGTATCTACTTTTGCACACTGTTAACAATCAGCCTGTGCCAGGTGTAACTGTGCACACCTTCAGCTGCCACAGCTAAAGATGATGATTTAATAAGTCTTTCCAAAGCTACAAATTCCAACTGTGCAGCCAGGCCTTTTGCAAGAAGGCAAGTACTGGAACTTGACATTACCCAGGTTATAGGCCTGTCCTTCAGAGGTGTATAAAGGAGTTTATTATTTCAACTTCTGAAACAGACACCCCTCAACACGAGGCAAGCTTACATACAGTTACCAGAGATAATATCTAAGTGTGTAACACACACCTGACACTGCAAGTCTCCAGCCTTCCCTTAGGGGTCAGAGAGAAGGCAGACTGGGGGGCAACAGGTAAACAGCCTCAAGTCTTCTCCTTCAGAGGTGGGAAAAAGAATTGAAACGAATAATACACACGCACATTTAGCATTAGGGAATATCTGCTTCAAATTTTACAGGAACTGCCCGTATTCCTTCAAGAGAAAGATGCAGATACAGCTGTACCTGTGAATGCGAAAGGAGAGCACCAACACAGAGCTTGGGGCAGGCAGCTCCCAGTGTATCTGGAGTAAAGATCTCCGCAAATACTTCGAGATGTTGGCTAGGCATCAGTAACCCAGTGCTCCTAATATATTTGTGAACTGCTTATGTAAACAAAGGTTAAAATCTACTGAATTAATGAATACTTCTACTATAGTACTTCTGAAAGTGCAATGGTTGCTGAGTGAGGTTGGAGAGGGTAAGGAAGAAGGATGCGGTAAAAATTGCTGCTTCACAATTTTCACGCCTGCCCTCCAGAAGAGTAATGAAAGTCAGTCCACTCTCCACAGTGCAAAATGAATGGTCACCTTGAAAACAGGAGCCAGCTCAGACTATTGCCAAACTTCAGAACAACTCTCAGCTTGCTTGGTGTCTTGGAGTGCTGCTGTTCCCATTTTGGGTTTGGGGTTTTGGTTTGGTTTGGGTTTTTTTGGGTTTGTTTTTTGCTTTTCAACATGTTTGTGTCTTTGCACTTTCAGTGAGAAGTCAAAAGGGGAAGCAGAAATAACACAATAACATGGGAAAGGTCAGTCTGTTGACAGTTCCAACCTGATTTTCAGATCAGAGAAGCCAGGGAGGGTTAAGCATTGACTAAGTAGCGGGAGTGCATGGATGTTTCACACCTTTTCAGATTTGCTAATCAGAACCTGAAAAATGGAATAAACCAACCACTAAAACTATTATAATAACAACACAAACATTCACATTTATGCACATGTTACTCCTGGAGAGGAGCTGTGATTTGTGTCTTGTTTTCACATGAGTCTCATTTCAAAGGTGACAACTTAAGCAACAAGCAAAAAAACCACCACGACAGAATCATGTTCCTAAATGCCATTCTGCAACATGTGGCATTCTTCAGACATGAATTTGTATCATTAGGATGGGGTTATAGGTGGCACTTAAAGCCCATTCTGTCTTTTCTTTTTACTAGAGGGTACATTTATTTACTAGAGAACAATGGGGAAACTACTTCATGGTTTAATTGCACTCTTGCTTGCAAATACACTTGACTGTATCCCTGTGTTATTTATCGTTTCTAAAGATTCTGAAGAACTAATGAAGTGCTATAAATCACTCAGGAGCAAGGAGGAAATTTCACTTGCAATGTAAAATTTAAAAAAATTAGAATTAAGTTTCAAATTTAGCTTTTGCAGGTCTAAATTTTCTCTTATGCACATTATTAGTCATTTCTGAGTATGTGTAAAACAAGGAATTTTTAGTTGAATGAAACTGTATCGCACTACCTGACCTGCAAATCAACCCATCAATTAACTTAAATACATAATAAAGAATTCAAGTGTATAAGCCACAAACATTGGTTTTGGTGAAAACTTTTCAAATTTCCTGTGACAAAGCTGAGTATCAAGGGAACACGCCCCAGAAATAAAGCTACTGCATTTATACAAGTGGGTTTTTAGTTTGATTCCCTAAATAATGCCAGTCCAGGGAGTTCTTTAAAAAAAAAACACCACCTACAATAAAGAAGTGTTGAGGAGTGAAGAAACCTACACCGAAATAGCAGTGTATGGGAGAGTGCAGGAGAGCAGTGTGTGGGGAGACAGATAATTGTTAGCCTCCCTACACTTTACCAAATAGATTTTACTAACCTAAAAATGTCCAATTTAATTCACAGTGTGCAAAAGCAGAACAAACCAAGAAAGACCCTGTTTCACAGACGTTATTTTGTATATTTGCACCTTGTAATGGCTCCCCTGCAACTGCCCCTTGGAGTTTGTTTTATGTTTGCTGGTTGTATTTCAGAAAGAGCAGTAAAAAACATAATCACAGCAGCGACACTAACCAGTGCTATTAACTGTGCTTTTGTACACCGTTGCTGTAGCTCTGACATTCAGTCTTACTAACTACACAGTAGAATTTAAGCTGGATCATTTAAATAATGATAAAGCTGTCAAGACTCTGATGTGATTTTCTTCTTGAGCAATTCACCTTCTATTACAGGTTTTATTGTACTTTATAGTGGGCATCTGTAAATCTGTGGATCAGCTTAACTCCCTAATTTACACCCGTTGCACGTACTACATGGTTTTAACTGACTTACTTTAGAAGGATTCACAGTAGTTGCTAGGAAACCTTTCTGTGTTCTTTTCACTTCTTATATAGCATTAGCTTTTCAATTGATATGGCTGTACCTTTAGGTACAGAGGGATTTAAGCAGAATCAAACAATGACAGTAGGACTGCAGCATAGATAAGCAAAAAAGAAGGGGGGGCATGCAAATCCTTGTTCTTTGTACAGGTAATACAGAGGATTAGAGCAAAAGAAAGGACATAGCACATTTTCCATGAATATTTTTTAAAGATATTCTGCATCATATTAAGAAAAGCAGGAAAACCAAGTCTTCTTACTATAGCTTAAAGTTTATAAACTTGTAAATGACTGTAGCAGAGAAGCCATTTCATTGTGCTACAACTGTTACACAGCATGTCTTCCTGGGGATAATTTCCAATGGTAATACCGTAAAGCATTTTTCTGTATGAGGGAAAGATAACTCCCATGCAGATTTAAGGCAGTAAATGTTCTTGCCAAAAGTATCTCCATTGCAAATGCGTTCCTACCAAGATCATGCAGTTAAGAGTCACTTTTTTCCTTCTGAAACAGTCTGATTGATGTCCTCAGGTTAGCAGTCACATAGTCTGTGTGAGAGCAACAGAGCCATGTAGAGAGTGGGGAGATAAATGAAAACTTTACCCTTATCTACTTGGAACTATGTTGTCTTACTGCTTCTCATCTCTACTGGGATAAAGTAGTCTTGTCTTTCATCAGAAAGCAACATTTTCCCAACCAATCCAAGTATACAAATGCGCACCTCACGCACAGCTGTAATCATATTATTTTCAGACAAAGATTTTCTATTATGCCATTTTTCTCCTCTCCAGAGAATCCCATCTCTTTTCAAAAGTTTCAGATCTTATTTGAGCAGCCAAACTGTGAAGAGCCCACTGATGCTCCTCTGTCTGCAAATCTTCCCATTCCCACCACACCCAGGTGCTTCGCTGTCCTCAGAGCCTGATGGTGGCTGTTAGCCAAGACTGTAGCACACTCTTGGCATTGCAACTGATTAGCTTGAGCAGTACCACAACTGCCTTTCAATAGGCCTTACGGTATACTTATGGATAGAGGAAGATAATTTCTTTCTTCACAATTGAAAGAGGACAGATAATCAAAAGTGTCTTTTCTGTGTCTTTTTTATCTGGGACAGCATAAAACTGTAAGCATAGGCGGTCCTCTGGGTATTGTGTTTTTTGTTTTCCAAAGTTTCTGAAAGCCAAACCAAACAAAATGTTTTGTTTAATCTCCTGGAGAGATTAAAGAATCTCATAACATGACAGGCTCACTTCAGAAAAGAATCTACCTCATCTCCTCCAATAGCCTTACTCAAATCTCTTGGGTTAACAAAACTGGGTTTGCATTAGCACTGTCTTGGGTAAAGTGAGATTTTTTTCTAAACACTTACTTTCTACCAGTCAATATGAAAAAAGGAGAGAAAAGTCTTCCCCAGCATCTTGCTTTTAAACCAGACAAATCAGAGATCATAAAAGCATATGAATATCCAGAAATAAGAGGGCTATCCTATCTTCATTCCTAATAAGTTTGGCAAAATAAATATTTCAAATAAGACAAAAACATGACTAAAAATTCATGAATTTAAAGTTCATGAAGTTTAAAGGCAAACAGACTACAGAGAAATAGTGATTGGCTGCACTCCATAGATCATTAACTCCAGCCAGTAACCCATGTGCCAAATCCATATCAGCCCTTCTTGAAAGGCGTTTGTCTAAAACCAGCATCATCTCAGACAGATGTGGAAACATCCTGATGTAAAAGAGAACCTGAAACCTCCAGTCATAAAGAATACCCTTTCCAGTAAAAACGTTTGTCAGATTCTAATTGTAGGTTGTCTGATTTAATCTTTTATCCCGTCTGTTATTACCCCTCTTTTTCCACTACTGTTAAAGAGTCTTTAGTACTCAATACTGCCTTAACATCAAAGCATTCATTGACATACTGCAACTAAGTCCTCTCTTCATCTTTTTCATAAGTTAAACAGATTGACTTGTTTAAATCTTTTATTGAAAGGCACTTGATCCAGTCTTTCCTTTTTTTTCCTCACTATTTTTTTGCAATCTTTCCAATCTTTAAATAACTTCTACAGTAGGGACAACGGTCTTATGTGCACAATGGTACTATCAATCTCTCAGTGATGCATGCAAGGTAAAGCACACCACCCGTCCCAACAAAAACCTCCCATTCATGCACCGCAGTCTTGCATAAGCTCCTGTAACCACAAGATCATACAGAAGCCTTCCTGTTATTATTGTGTTTTAAAAATAACCAGTAGAAGTAGAAAGTTATATAAGACATCTTTCATTATTGTACAGCCAAATATTCAAAAGCTTAAATCAGCGTTACACTGGCTACTAACACTTTGGGGCGTATATTCCTCCTTGATGACACCTTTGAAACAGTAGAAGCAACTGAAAAGAGACTAAAATAACAAAAGGACCTCCAAACGAAACAAAAAACAACAATACACCCCCCAGATCTTAAAAAACAAAAGAAGAGAGCCCATGCAGAAGGGACTCTTATTCACTCTCTTAAGGGTCATTTTGAAAGTGTCAGAAGAAACATTACAGTACAAGGGCAGAACTCCCATATCACCACAACTGACTTTGCATTGTATGCTTTATGTTATTTCTCTGTTTCCTAGAATGTCTCATGAATTAAGTTACACATGATAGTTTTAAGTTGCTAACAATAAAGGCAAAAGAAAGGAGGAGGAAGAGGAGCATCAAGGACTTAAACACATTCCAAAAGGATCAAAATAACAGTTTGTAAAGGAATTCTTAACACCAACAGATGGAAATTTACAAAAGAAAATTCCCAAGAGTAACTCCTAAAAGCTACTTTGGTCTTTGGGATTAAATAGCTTGGATCCCACTGACCTAAAAAGATCCCTAATGAAATAGATGGATGAATCTACAGTTGAAATACTGCAGACACACAGTAAAAAAATAATAAAAAAAAAAGACTAATGCAAAGCCAACTAGAAAATCCAAATTATAACAAAAGAAGTTTTGCACTGGGAAATACAAACTAATATACCTACAGGAAAATTAGACTGTTTCTAAAACCCATAAAAATTGTATTAGATAAAGGCATACAGAAAAGACTGCTTGCACACAGAACTGTGTCTGCAAAGGCACTCTGAGAAAACATACAGAGCTAGACTAAATTAGCTCTCATCTCTATTCCCATCTTCCTTAGAAGGAGATACATGAGCCTGTGAAGTACTGGATTCCTCCAAGAGGAAATGCCTGAGGAATGTTGCTGCACATCTCAAACCAGCAATGTTATACAAAGTACTAAAATTCTGTACGGAACTAGCTTAGATTTTGCAGGGAAATGCAATATTTACTATTCAACTGACACTGTTATTTGGTCTACTATTCAAGTTTAAGTAAGTTAGGCTTAAAATCCAGATTATTAAGAATGAGTCTTCTATTTAACTTTTACTTACCATAACTAAATCATGCATTCCATACTATGTGTTTGGGTTTTTTTTAAAGAACGTTGTGTAGAAAAGGATAGTTTAATTCAGTTTTAAAGTTACACTGAAGAATGACTACTGGACTATTTCAATTTCGGGTTCTCTACTTCACCTAGCACAGTGTTACACACTAAACAATGAAAAAAATACATACATTGTATGGTTATGTATGGTGGCTGCTCTCCCTCCAAGACACAGCCAAAAGCCAGTCACACTCTTTATATCAATACAGACACATACTAGTGCATTAACTCTGCATGAGATATATCTGAAATGCCCAGCGGTTAGCAATCATTACAACCTGTTTTCTAGCTGGGTTCACTAACTCACCGGTAGGTTTGCTTACAAATGGTCTAGAAGCACAAATTATGATTTTTTTAAATTACAGTTAATTCTATTTTTTTAAAATTACTGATAATTGGGGAAGACTATAACTCTCTAATTTTTCCTGTTGTAGTTTTTAAATAACTAACAATTAGTCAGCAGATTTCTCATCTTTCCCTTCCATTGCACCACTGAAGAATTAATAGAACTTGGCTTCTTTTGCATACTGCTGGAGACTTGACAGGTAATACTGCATTCCCCACAGTTCCAGTCTGTCAGGTATTAAGAAGTGTTCTCACCCTTTAGAGAAATGCTAGATGTGCATTAAAAAAAAAACAAAAAAGAGAGAGAAAAACTTCCTTAACAACTAGAGATTAAAAACATATAGAAACAGACTGTTGGCAAACGTAGATTATCCTTACACTGCAAAGGCAGAGGTCCTTGTATGCCTCTATCTCCACCTCCAGTTGCCTCCCAAGTATGATACAACTCCTTGTATGTAACTATGATTTGAAATCAAGTTCAGCTGCAAGTCTTTCTCAAGTCTTAAGAGGGCTGAAAAGTCAGTCACCTACACTGAAAAAAGAGCTACAGTTCTCATATCCTAACTCCCGTTTATGATCAAACTGCCCTTCAGCTTGTAAATTCCTATCAGTCCATCCAACACAGCAATATTTTTCTTGTCAAGTGATACCAATGACCTTATGAGTTTTCATCTTCCAGCTACTGTTCCCTCATTCCTCCTACTTTCCTAATATCTGTGTAACTATACCTGAGCTGAAGGTTTTCTCATGCTCAATAAAGTACCAACACAGCTCCTGTGCTGTGGGTTTTTGTCACTAAAAGAAGACTCCAAAACTAAGCCTGAGTGTTCTACCTTGCCTTCTGTCCTCCTCCTTTTCCCTTCTTCTCCCTTTAATGTTCAGCATGCCTAAGTTCTTTCCAAAAAGCCCTTATAGCATGTATTTCACTCTTCACTACCAGGAGGGTTGGCAAGCCACACTCTCTGCAACAAGTCGGAAGGAACCAGCCAGCACTGTTGTATAAATTAAAACCAAACCTGTATGGCTTTTACTTTTACAATAGCTGCAAAGACGCATTGTAAAGGTGTTGCTGGCTTTGTCCTCATTTGACTGCTGAGCAAGTCAGTGTGTCTGTGGAAGGGCTTGTGTACTCAGCTTCTAAAATATGCCTGTGGGATTTTTAAGGGAAAAAAAAACCTAAAAAAATCTGTTGATGTATTTCCCCAAATAGTATTGCTGTCATGAATGCAAAACATTATAGTAGACTGGAGAAACATACAGGGTAAGCATTTGAAAACTGATGATTAAACAAGTTTGTTTTACTATGCCAAATGTAAACTTGAGACGGAAACAGCTTACATGAGTAGTAATGTTTATTTTGGATCGATATGCAGTAGATTGCCCAGTGATGGTTATTTTGAACAAATGCACAGCTCTACCCCATGTAATAAAATTCTGTCTGCCCTTTGTTACTCATGAAACTCATAAAGGTTAAAACTTTAGCCTGAAGGAAAAAAAAGATCCTTTTCATACAATGAAAATTAATAGGACTGAGCATCCCTCCCCTTGCAGGCAGCTGTAATTTTTCAGCTAAGAGGCATAGAGGTTTAAGAAAAATTGATGATGGAAAGTTTTTGTCACCAACATAAACACATTTTAAAAGTGGCTAGCAATAGGCTCACACTGAGAATTGTACGTCTGAGGCAATGCCAGTGGTACTTAGCACAGCTGCTCATGGCTGTGCGCCTAATTGAATGTTGTTTGTCTCAAGATTTTCCAGTGGACCATTTCAAGTGGCAGCACACAGCTGATGTGCCATATAACCCGCATTAACACCTCACCTGCAAAATACATAATTACATTCAAATCTGCTGATTAGATGCAAAATACAAACACATGCCAGTGGTTGCACTTCAGAAGTAGCCATGCTCATCCACAGTAACGAAAATGAGTGGATTGTTGTCTAGAACTAGTCCCACATCCTCTCTTTCCAAAAAAGATTATTGGTAGCTTGTGTAGGTATTAAAATTTCATATAAGTTTTTGATGATGGATCTTGAAGCCTAGTTAAATCTAATTCTGTTTGTTTCCCACACATTTATTTTGCCTCTTAACTCTTATGTAAAGGTTTCTAAAACATATTTCTGTGATGCTAAAAAAGGAAATCTTCTGATAAATTACTTATATATAGAATCAGCGGTCAAATTGTGTGATTCATAAAATTAGGGGCTGTTAATCTAATATATCTTAATATAACTGCTACTTTATTGCCAATCTTTTTTACCAGAGCACATTTGTTCCAGATTTATTTATTTTTTAAAAACTAATCTTCACTTCACAGTGAAGTTTATGTTTGTATTAAACTAATTTACATCCATTTGAAAATGCTGAATCCAAGCCATTTCCTTTTTCCACTGGGAATGCAGTAAAGCACAGTTGCTGCCTAATAACTATTTGGAAAATATGTTTTTATTATTGTTGTGTCTTCAGGTAATTACATGCAGTGGATGCTCTGAGAGGTCATCACAGTCATTGTAAATGCAGTGGACTAAGCTTTGTTCTACCAGAGCAGGTAACAGCTAAAAAAACTCCAGACAGAACCCAAGCTTTGAATTTAGAAATAATTTCTTATCTTTTACTTAAGATAAGGTGTTTATGTAGCATAATAAATTAAATTAACATCCACAATGAGACAATGAAACATGGTGTGGGTTTTTTACCTTGGAAAATACAAGTAGATAGTCTAGCAGTATGTAGTCTTGCCAAATTCCATGTGTTTTAAAGTTATATTCATTAAAATAATAAATTCTTACATTAAAAAAAAATAATTGTTTCAGATATGCTATCCCAAAAAGAAAGAAATAGCCTTGAAAATCCATGTTAACATGAAGGTCAGTGAAGAGAAAGGAGAGGAAGGAGGTGCCAGAGCAGAGATTCCCCTGCAGCCTGTGGTGAAGACCATGGTGCCCCACATTGTCCCCATGCAGCCCATGGAACTTGATAGATAGCTCAAGGAGATTTAACGGTAGAGCAGATAACACTGGAGGAGGTGGCTGCACCTGAAGGAGGCCGTGACTCCGTGGGAGAGACCCATGTTGGAGCCATTAGTGGAGAACTGCAGCGTATGGGAAGGACTGGCATTGGAGCAGCTTGTGAAGGACCCTCCCATGAGAGGGACCACACGCAGGAGCGGGGCCCTCCCCTGAAGAGGAAGGAGCAGCAGAGATAACACATGATGGACTGGCTGCCCATTCCCTGCCCCTCTGTGCCACCTTAGCCGGGGAGAAGGTAGAGAAACAGGAGAAACGGGGAACAAAGCCTTTGAGCCCAGGAGGGATGGGGGAGAGGTGGCCTTTTTAAGATGTAGTTCTCTTTCTCATTATCTTACTCTGGTTTTCACTGTTAACAAATTAAATTGTTTTTATGTTTTCCCCAAGTCAAGTCTGTTTCTTGCCTGTGACCATGATTGTTGAGTGAACCCTCCCTGTCCTTGCCTCAACCCACAGAATAGATTTTGCTACCTATAGACATCCCATAATGATTTTAATCTTTTCCCTTCAGTTGCTATAAAACCAGCTGCTGCTACTGGAAATACCTAGCTTAGCAGTCCTCAAGGAACACACTGCTTCTGGCGGGACCTCAAAGGGGTTGGAGGAAGAAGCTTCTACCACTCTGTTTCTCCATCAGTGCCCTCCCTGAGCTGAGGCTACAGGCTTTGGAGCTGGCCGTGTATTCTGGAGGTGGGGTGCTGCTAAAGACCATCAAAGCGTTTTTGAGATGGGTGAAATTTGGAAATAAAAGCCAGCTTTTTCCCATTATTTCCTCTTGCACACTTCCTACTCCCAAAGCTATGGTAACTTCTAGGCATCCCCACTAGAGTTTGTTGTCATCAGTACTTTGTTTGAGGTATGTTCTCTACTCAGTGGGCATCTGCTTAGTCACTCATTTTTTTTTTAATTTTTACAACATTAACGGATCTCTTAAAGTTTTTCCACATTTACATCTCATACTTTGTCAAACTAATCAGTGTTTTTTTAATCACTTTCATATCTCGGAGCATCCACATGTTGATAGGTGCTTAAGAGAGAAGAATAAAGGAACAGCTCCTTCCCTGAAGAGCTTAAAGTCATTCTCATTGAAATAGTTCAAGAAAGCAGCAAGTCTTAAAATAGACTTTACAAACTATACTTTAGGAACTCTTAAATGACATATATTGAATTGTTAACCCTTACATTGCACCCATCATGATTTTTATATCAAATATTCCTTTGATAAACTGATCAGCAATTCCTTTTTAATAAACTTTCTTCTTCAGACTGTCTCTTACCTCAATCCCATAACTGACGTGTTCTAAAGGAGCATAGCTCTTTCACACAATGAGTATATTTCTGTGAATTATCACACTGAAAAAGAGGTCGAC
This sequence comes from Syrrhaptes paradoxus, assembly GCA_013400615.1. Lineage (NCBI taxonomy): Eukaryota > Metazoa > Chordata > Aves > Pterocliformes > Pteroclidae > Syrrhaptes > Syrrhaptes paradoxus. The sequence goes on along the minus strand of VZTO01002970.1, from coordinate 24,042 downwards.
TTAAATCAACATTGGTAAACTAACAAGAGAAACAACCACTCCAAGGAACTGAGTTTACAAACAAGAGCCTTTCATATAGACACCAGATTTCACCAAAATTAAAGTTCGGTGAGGCAATATGATACACACTGATAATGCAGTGTTAAAGCCTTACAGAACAAATGACTGGGGAGTTACTCTAATAAGATGCAATTAGACTGATGTTTAAAATTTCTTATTACTAGAAGTAAATTTTAAGAGAGAATCTGACCAAGAATTATGACTCAGACCTTTGAGCATTGTATTAATCTTCTTATGCATGAATTTGAATTCTTGATTTATTCTCTGTCACCCAAATTCTGTTAAAAGTAAATAAACTACATATTTTTAAAAATCTCATCTACTACTCTCAACTTGCATATGTCTTTTTAATTTTAAAATTAAATATTTGGGATATTAAGTTACAAAGTACTGTCTTTAAAAACTCATTTCAATGTATTAATAAGATAAGCTACTGATTACACTAGTCCAGGTGTTCAGAACTGCTTAGATATCTCTATGGAGCACTGCACTGTGCCATATCATCATATTCTGTCTTTTGTCTGGCTCATTTTGTTAGCAGAACATTTCAATAATGTACAAAAAAAAAAGCTTCTATGTTTCACTTTATTTTATTCATTGCTGTTCTTATCCACACCAGAATTATGTTTTTTATTTGAAGGTATTACATGGGAGGTGATGAAGAGCCCAATAAACCTTCTTTATTCCTTTTCTTCCCACTTGTGGTAACAGGTCATATTGGGGTTTAGCTACAAGAATTTGACTGGTCTCGCTTTAACAGAATAATTAGTGCCATAGCTATGCTGATATAACTCCCCCATGTGGATACTCTATTCCAAGGATAAAAAATATTTTATTCTAGATTAATTACTTCTCTTAATTCTATCTGAACAAAGTTACTTTCCCTCCAGAAGGAGGGATCACATGGGAAACAGATGAAGACATCTACCAAGTTTTGTTTCTTCTTGCAGTTCAGTGCTTTTAGGGGATCCTAAATTGCTGGAATGGCATGGACTCAACTCACCAAGTCTTCTCCATACTTAAAGCAAGGGAAGAGCATGATCTGCCATCTAGACTAGTGAAAGAGCCCTCTCCACAGAGAAGGGGATTGGAAATGGGATACCATGAGATATCTCAACAATTGGGTGGAATAGCTAATACGTAGGTCAGTAATAGCCTGAAAAGATGAATTATCACTTTGTTAAATGTCTAGATTAAAATGAAAATGTTATCTTTTTTTCCCTGATGGATAGTTAAAAATTATGGTTTTCTTTCACAAAAGCAGCTTGACAGAAAAAGTTTAGGCAGTCCCAACTACAGACTTAACCAAACTGAATAACATTTAGTTTACAGACAGAAAGAAGTAAGGTTATTAGCGTCATAGAAACTATTCACTTTTTAACACACACGAACGCTTTTCAAGTTCTTTTTCAAAATGGATCTAAGAGGCTGCATACAGACACAGATAGAAGATCTGTCTGCACTAATTTCCCAGTGTAAAATATATTTTCTAGACTTGCAGACTGTTTCTACACTTTCACTTCATGTATCAAAAAGACTTCATGCATTAAAAATGCCAAAATAGTTTATTTAATAGAAGTGAAAAGAAAAAAGTATGATGTTCTATTATTTACTCCAGTGTAAATTATCTAGAACTGCCTGATCACAAAAACCATCAAGAATACATTTTGCTTCATTAGCATGGAAAGAAATTCTGGTCATTACTAGCAGAACCCCTACCAGAGCCTGAACACGAACAGTTAAGTTCACAGCACCTGACCTTTCAAAATCACCAAGACACAACTACTTTTATCCATAAAGCTATTTGGTAGCATAAGATTTTTCTTAAGAGTGCAATTTTTTTAAAAAAGTGCCTTGGTTACTGCTTTACAGCTTTACACTTCAGTTAGTCAAGTGTCACAGGCTTCAAAGACCATCTGAACTTCCCCTTGAAAGGTATGAAAATACTCCTGGATGACTTCTAAACAATAGACTTAAGGGCAGACACTTACCTTGTGTAAATCAGTACCACTCCATTTAAGTTAATGGAACTATGCCAAGATACCAACTTTCATCTTACATGGTCTATTTTTTGCTTCTAACTAGAAGCAAAACTGTTTTTCCATGGAGTTAAAGAACAAAAATATTTCAGAAGAGATCTTTCTGGGTACGAACTGACCTCCTTGGGCTGATACCATAAAGCAGAACTTCAGCTGATGAAACAAACACTGCACCGCATTTCTTCCAACAACAAGGACAATCTGAAATAATGATCTATAGGCCCTTACTGTTGCCAGCACTTTTTAAACATTTCCCGTTGTGCCTCAACAGTTGAAATCTCAGGAAGTTAAATCAGCTTGCAAATTTGACTGAATCAACACCTGCTCATCCAAAACACATTTTAACTACAGGAAGGAATTCTTCACTCTCATTTGGAACAGCAAAAAATGAAACACAGAAATCATGGCCAATTTCAAGGCTCTGCAGGAATACAGAATGAAGCCATAGCAGGTCCTTGCTGTTCCATCCTGTTTTCTACAAGTTCCAGGACACAAGCAGGCCCAGGCTAGAAGTACGTTTATCATTTGCCATGCTTTTGTTGAATAATAGTCAAATATAACCACACAACTTCTCTCACACAATGGGAAAGTAATCGAGAAATGGGAATTAATATCACAGCATTGTTAATAGTTACTACTTCCCTTTGTTTTCTTATACACCTACACATCAATGCACATAATAGTGTGATATACCAAATGCAAAACAGTGGGACATATATCACCGAAAACAAGTAACTCTCTTCTGATGCTACGAATTTTGTCAAAACTGGTTTTAACCTGGTCTTGCAATCATAGAAAGATACACACCACTATTAAAATTATTCTAGAGTTTAATAATGTTTCATTTTTATTTTATATTTATGTACCTGAAAAATCTGTTGCTACCAGAATTGATAGAAAAATTTTAAAAGACGTTTCAAATGTACTTAACTTTTATTGTTAGCTTATTGCATCTTTGTAAAGGAAGAAGGGAAGGAACCTATCTAGTGTAATGTTAATGAAGGTATTCACGTTGTTCAGAAGATCCAAAATCGAGACTGAAATCTTGGTGACTTAGGAACTGATGAAAAAAAAATGGAGAAATCCAGATTTATAAACCTGTTGCCAAGCTGGTACTGGAATCGAGGAGAGAAGGAACTGGAATTATTGTCTCCTATATACCTAGAAAGCGTCACAGCAAATGAGGCTGTGGCAGTTTCAATAAAAATCTCTCCTTCATGGATTTTTTTTTTTTAAACTGTGAACATTTAATGAAGAGAAATAAACTGAGCTCCCAACTAAAATGTCCAGGAAGCAGATTTCCTGTTTGCCAGACAGCCCTAGCTGACAAAGGGTTCATATTTAAGATGATACTTGAACAGCTACATTTGAAGTGCCAGAGTAAACCCCAGGAAAGAGGCCAAGTAAGCAAAAAATAGGTACAAGAGTTTTAAGTGCATTGTATATTCATTTGTAATGCTGCAGTATTATACTCCACACGTGTTCTCATTCCTAATTTAGGAAATTGTACGATATATTCCTATAAACCCACACTGAGATGTGGGCAGTGGTGCCCCAGCACACACGTGTTCATTCTTTCACTGCTGATGACGGATGCCAGGAACACCTCCACCACTGGACCCTGGTCCTCATAACAACCAACACGTACCTAACTGGATTCACAGATGCACCTTATCTTGAAAATAGTCCCTTGGTTTTCAAGTGATTCACTGTTGTATACATTGATGTTAGTCTTTATCAGTGCATTGCCATCTGACAACTAGTAGCAGAGAGGTGACCCTCCCTAGAAATGAATGACAAGAAAGAATGAAACACTTAAACACAGAGAAACAGAAAAATAAAGAGAGGACATAAAAGGATAAAGAGGTCCTAACTGAAGTTAACTTGTAGTTATTGATAATAAATATCTCAAGCTACTCTACTGAAGTTGTGTCAAGGGAGTGACACATTCATAATTATGCTGCAAACACATTCTTAGCATATTGCATGGCTTATGCAATATTTTTACTGGAAACTTCCCTGCTTCTTTAATTTTGTGCCAGCTCTTTCTGGAGCCCTGTACTACGTACTGTCAAGGGAACTGTTTGTATTTAGTTCCCTGTAAAAGAGGGTGAGGATTACACTAAGACTTTAAGAAGAGGAAAGATAACAAAGAAAAGAGGCAATAAAGAAGAGACATGGGAAAAAAAAGAACATCCGTAATCTTGTAGTTCTCAACCTTTTAAATCAGTCAAATACGGATGAACAGCAATTTAATATATTCTAAAACCAACAAGAAGTGAATTTTGGAAGGCAGCACCTTACAGAACCGGAACAGTCACTTTTTCTGAAAGCCTTTATAGTCCATGGCAAGTTTCTGAAGCAATTTAATAAACAATAAACAGAAGTTTGGTGTTTCTGAGTTTTAGATGATGTCATTGTAGCTCATGTTACATTAGGTACTGTGATGCTCAGGAAGTCCAGTCATGGAGCTAGTGTAAAATCTCACTGTAGAGAGGCAGTTTGATTGTAAATAGGCCTATACTGACTATGCATGTGGAGAATTACTAGCTGGAGTGAACAGCAACTGCTGGTTGAACCTTGTAACAGCAGCAGAAATAAGGGGGGGGGGGGGTTGGGGAGCAGGTACCTTTACTGTTTCAGGCCATGACTGCACCACAGCATCGTATTGTCCCATATTGCTAATTGCAGCGTTACACAAGTATACCACAAACACTGAACCTCTCCATCATGAGTATCAGAAATAACATTTATGTCCATAACCAATCTTTAACCTTTCACAGCGAAACATACTGCTTATGCCTGATAGGGTTTTTAGGACATGAAAACTTTAAAACACTTAAAAAACCCCAGGTAATCCACTGCCTAAGTTAAGATGAGAGAACACTGCAAATCTCTTTCTAGTTAAAGGAGCTGATCAGATGATCCCATAAAGGATCCTGTTGCCCACAGGATAGATGAAAACACCTGGCTAGTGGTGTGCACTGACTCAGGTGATTCAGGGACAGCACCTAACCTGCATGGGTTTCTTGGAGGATAAAACTTACCAGGTTTACTTTGACTGCACAACAGATTTAGTGAAGAGTTGCAGTGCCTCAGTCCCTGTCCTCTGCTGCTGGTTTTCAGTGACACAGTGCAACAACTTCCACTGAAAGACAAGAAGGTTGAAAGCTGTGGAAGACAAACACCTCCTGGTGTAGGGATGCCAACCAGTGCCAGGGCTGAGAGGCGTCTCCTGGATACTCTTGGGACAAATGCAGGGGATCCAAGCTGGCATTAGACCTGCAGTGCTTCATACAAAAGAAGACTAAATCCTGAACAGTTCCAATCACAGAAGTAGAAGAGGGAAGATGGAATTAGACACAGCAAAGTGACATGGAGTGACAACCTGCTCCGGAAAGATGAGAGAGTGTCAAAATTGACATGAAAGTTGTAAACCTGAATGACAGAGAAGATGCTGAAACTGCTGATGGACATGTAAGAGGAGATGTTCAGAAAAAAGAGAGAAGTGCACCTGTGAAGAAGAGATAGATCTAAGCCACCATAATGAATGCAGCTAAAACAGAAGAAAGGGGCATGGGAAAGGTTAGGCTGAGTTAAGACCTAAGGCCAAAAACATCTTCTCCAGGGCCCAAAGAAGCATAGGAGAGGAACAGAAATAGACTCAGAAGGAAGAGCAAAATTTAGATACCTATTCAGAGAGACAAAGTGCTAAAAGCAGAAGTTATATTTTTCTGTCCTGAACTGTTAAATCCATTTACATATAACTGTATCTGCTAAAGAATGTAGTTCTGTCATGTACTGAATTATTGTCAAAATTACTCTTGGGACAGCCAGGTATCATGTTACCCACACTGAACTCCTGTACAGAAATGTGCTCGACACATCATAATGTATTAATACTGACAAACCATCTAGATGGCAATCTAGGGACATTAACCTTGGATGTCTTAGCTGCTGCTCCAGAGGCATGGGCAGGCAAGTCTGAGCTTTGAGAGGTCTAAGCCCTACTATGGTGGACATCTGGAACAAAAAAAGGCAGGTGCTAAATCTGTATTGTATTTTGAGAAGTGACTGAAATACCATAGAATCATAGAATGGTTTGGGTTGGAAGGGACCTTAGAGATCATCTAGTTCCAACCCCCCTGCCATGGGCAGGGACACCTCTCACTAGCCCAGGTTGCTCAAAGCCTCATCCAGCCTGGCCTTGAACCCCTCCAGGGATGGGGCATCCACAGCTTCTCTGGGCAACCTGTGCCAGGGTATATATGTAGCTCATAATAATGGAATTCTAGCAGCATGGGGTTCGGTGCCCACATCCCTCATTGCGAATACAAACCTTGGGGACAGAAATTTGCTTAGTTGTGGACTTAATGCTAAACAAACAATAGAAAAGGATGAAGAATCTCAGGAAACATGAATCACAGCAGGGTTGAAATCAGCATGATTGCAGGAGGAAGCAGTTAATCAAAATCGTTGTTCCAAAACATGTACATTTCATTTGAAAATAAATTCCTTCCTAACTTGTATCCATTGTTTGCCTACCACATGTTTAGTTTTACTTTTTGCTGTGCTGTTTCTCAAGTGTTAAAGGGAAAAAGAAGAGTATCTGAAGTCCAGTGAACATAAACTGCGATATGCAAGTTTGAGGCCTTAATTTCAAGGACTAGATATGTAGAAGACAGATAGGAGTTATCTGGAAAAGTGTTAAAGGAGTAAGATAAGTGGATGTCGTATAAAGGAATAAAGAGAGGCTCATCAAAACCTATCTTAAAATTCATTTGAAATTTTCTTCCTACTGTCACTGAATGACTACTCCAGAATCCTGCACTGCTAGAAATTTCATTTGAATCTCTGCAGTTGCTAACCTCCATGATGTGGCTGTCTTTGCCTATTAGCCTATCTTTCCCTTTCAGATATTACCCTTACAGGCTCTTTTAAGTTATTATTTATCTGTGAAGACTCAGTGTTGTCCTAATAGCTTTCCTGCTTACATAGAAATGATTTCTAAATATGCAAGCAATCAGTATTTTCAGTTTACTTCAACAACTGTTTTTTTAAATATCTATTTTTTGCATGTCTTTAAAGTGAAGCAATGGAGTAACTTCCTAACTTCCCATTTAATTGAATACTTAATCAGGCCATCAAAGTTGTTTGTCAGATCTTTGTGTGTTGCTTTTTTAATCACTCATCTTCTACAACATGCTCATCACTTCCACAAACTTTACTGGTTGTGCAACAATCTGGTAAGGAAACCTATGCAAAAATACATTTGGGTCTCACCATTATTTGTAGTATTTTTCTTCCCATCAGCATTTGGAAATTATGTAACAACATAATTCTTGTGAACATTTATTCTTGTAATAACATCATAGAGACTTTACATAGCCAAGTCTGATACTTGCCATATGGTGTTTGGAAAGGTGAAATGACATTTTTTTTGTAAGGATGACAAGAGACCATGAAATATCTGGAGGGAAAAAAGGAAGAGAGGAAGAAAAGAAAAGGCAAGAGCAAAGCAAGGAAGATATCAGAACAGCTGCTGAGAAAAACAGGCAGAGGAATCAGGGAGAAACCAAGCAAAGAAACTGGCGATTAAAAAAAACAAAACAAAACATGCTGAGCAAGATTTCTACCTGGTCTCTGTTTCAGTGCTCAAAGGGAGGGGGTAGTTCAAAGTCTGTCAGAATCAATATACAGGGGAAAAGAAGATACATCAGATGGTACAATACTTAGACGAAGTATTCTACCGTCTCAGCCCATTTTACAAACACATTCTAAGGCACTGTCTTTAGGCAGCCTAAAGGTCAGGCTTACTCAACTCTGTAGTAACAGCCCAGGAAGATGACAGTCCAGCAGGTTGGAAGAACACAGCTCTCCCCGAGTGGTTGCTACTAGATATCCCATCTCCTCTTGAGGAGACTTCAGATAACCTTTTCTAGAGGGTTTAGGCACCACTTGCTACAAGGAAAGCAAGGATTTTTAGGCGGTGTGTGCCTCCTAAATACAGTGACACCTGTGTCCTACCAGCTATATGGATATGTGGATCCAGACTGTGGTGAGCTTTGGCTTTAGCCCATTACCTGGCTTAGCCCCTAGAGTATAAACATAATGTTAGAGAGGAAGATAAGAAAATAAAATGAGAGAAGATATTATGTAGATAAATTAGAGGTTGTAGAAGTATGAGAGATGACAGAGCTCAATACACAGGGTCATGTAAGACAAAATAAGCCAATTATTAAAGAAGAGAAATTTGCAGCTACTAGACCATGAAGAAAAGAAGGGTCAGGTAAATCCCACATCAAGAAAAGACAACGACCAAGACTGTAAGTGCGGGAGCTGATCCAGAACTACAAATCAAAACAGTCATGTCAATGAAAAGGAGCAAGATGAGGCAAGATGCAAAGCCAAATAAAAGCTAAGTAACAAAATAGTGAAGGGAAGTGGCAAAGAAAAGAAAGCTCAGAGTGTCAAACTTACTGAAGAAGAAAGAAAGAAAAAGACAGGTGAAACTACAATAGGACCCTGAAATGTAAGAGAGCCATCATTAGTTATCAGTGTCTGAGAAGGAACAGAAAAAGAAATGAAAATGATATCTGAACTATGAAAAATAGAGCCAGTATTAATTTTAAAAGAAAGGAATTATCTGGCTGTAGATAGCCAGTGTACTAATAGGACTGGTACCATTCATCTAATATATCTGTCATGAACCAATTACTATGAGTAGTGTCTAAACACAGGTACCCTTGTATCTATTCTAGTTCAACATTACTAGGAAACTAATTTGACCATATAATTTAGGATGAATACTCTCAAAGAATCTCAAATTCTCTAGAAGAAAAACCAAACTGATCTTGCACAATTTAATCAGATTAATCTCAAATGCTAATCTCTATAAGAATGAGTTTCATAAAAATACAGTTAATTGAAATATATGGGAGATGGATATGGATGATTCCTCCTTCTCTATCAGAAGGCAAAGTACTTCTAGTCTTAGTAAAGATAAAAAAATTTACTCCAAGTGTTGGAACCTGAAAACGAAATAGACTGTAATTGACTACTTCCATTTTTAAATGAGAAAACTAGTGGTAGTTAGAGCAAAAGTAGCAGCATAATATTTTTCTTTACTTTTTCAGTTTAAATAATGTAATTTGTTAGTTCCAACACAATCTAAGTAAAAGATATTTACATTAAAAATATGAGGCTAAATTGCTACTATAGACAGATGCAGGTCCCACAAAGTCATGTAAAAGCAGACCTTTGCATACATGCTATGGAACTAGCCCATCACTTCAACTGGATGGCGCTCCTTTAAATCAATACTCTGTGCACAGAGCATAGGTAGATATTCAGCCACTGCAACTTCTCACCAGAGGTAGGAAAGCTAGATTCTTACTACATTCTTTCATTATTTTTGCTAGCCCTTTCTTTTCCCAAGTGGGATTGAAAGACCTACACCTGTATCAGTATGTGAATAAAACTTATGACAAATTAAGAAAGCTCATTTGTGAGATGGATCCTTCTCCCAAGCCCAATAGCTCAGATCACACACTTTTATTTCTACTTCTGTACTACCACCAGACAAAAATGTGGGTGAAACTGTGAATCTGAGCATCACTGAACATTAGGAGATGACTAGACTTCACAAGTCTTCAATTATTCCTTCTAAAGCAAGGAACATCCATTACCTGGCATAGACCAAGCTTCAAGTCAAATTAAACTTTACACATATTTTACCCTTTGTCTTTGCACAGAATCCTTCATGTCACCTACTCTGCACATGTACGACTCATTCTTATGACCTGCAGAACATATGCATAACATGTAGATAGCTAGGACTCAACACAGTAGTCCAAGAGCTACACAGGTACTTGAAAAATAATTATTTTCAAATAAGAGGCAATATATGCCTCAGAGTATCCGTGGCAGACTTGTATGTGGAACTCAAGTACAAAACTATAGTCCCTTTGCTCCAGGTCTTGTCAGAGATGTGTATTTTATCTGCCTATTCTGTGGTGCAGCAGAATGAGAATTTTTCACGTGGCTGTAACAGCCCTAAGGAGTTACAAACACAGTCACAGTCAGAATGAGGTCAGGTTATTCTACATCCCTCTTCTCTGGTACAGAAGCAGCAGGAAAAACATATGGCATAACAGACATTAAGTCATATTGCTCATTCTAAAATTAGTCTTCTGTTTCTGCCACATGTGGAAAGTTCCATGTGTAATAGATGTCAAGAGCCCTAGTACTGCCCCAAATTTTTGAAATTCTTCCACTTGTTCAGGCAGCTGGAGGGACACAAACTAAAGCCTGTGCACTCTGACACAAAAGCACTCAAAGTCTTATATTTTTCTTCAGGCTGCAAAGAAATGCATTTACTCGCTACAGCATCCCAGAGAAGAGAACTATAATCAGATATGAAATGCCCCTGGTTTTTTATTGACACCATTGGTCACATACCCGTAATAAGCTAAGATGACCACATTTGGGCTTCTTTTCTCATTGCACATTATGAACCAACCCTGAAGTTATCCTGAAGATCATGCTTGATGCCAACAGACAGGAAACATTCAAAGGCAGGCTGAGGTGTAGCTGGGATTTGTACATTTTTGTCCCCAGCACAGCCCTCCTGAGCACACCCAGATAAGCTCACCGTAAGCCATGAACTTTTGCTTGCAAGCTGTATGGATCTGGAACAGGCAGCTGGTGGATTATTCAGGATGCAGAGATCCTTTGGACAGACATGAAGAGACACAATTTAGAAGTAAATTACAGCAGATGCTATATGGATTGGTAAGAGAAAGGGTGCAAGAATCTTCTCCAGCATTCAAGTACTGACCTTAAGAGGGAATGGTTCAACTCACACTAAGAACTGCTTATAGAGAGCTGGGATCACAAGCCCATTTATCATTATACTGGCAAGTGCTCCCTCTGCATTCAAAAGGAATGGGAGAGCCTCACCAGAAAACGTGCTGTGCCTTCTGCAGTGTCCTCTGGGACAGCATGGCCCTTTACTCTTACACAGAAAAATGCCTTAAAACCCTTTCATATTATATACACTTCACTGGGAGTGTTATATAGTCATTCAAGAGGAAAGAAAAAAAAGGGATAATTAAAAGGACATTCATATGTCACTTTAAAAAATGTTCATATATATGTATACATCTTCAGAGTATTTTTATTGGAAATATCATTAATAAAATCAAGACCTACGGGTGTAACTTCCCTCTAAGGTGAAATTGTCATTGACTTCAATGGGATATTTGCCTGAGTAAGGCCACAGGAATTAGAGTCAATACAATTAAAGCTATAAAATATTCCCACACCAAAATAAAACTGTAAAAAAGCTGCTACCACTACCATAACACTGTATTATTCCAAGTGTGTGCTACCAGACTGTTATTATGCCTGCGTAGATAGTTGCAGGGGAAACAGTGCTCTACATTCTCTTCTACCAAAGCAGATCTCTGCAGGTAATTTTAATGGGGCTGTTAATAACCTGGCAACCTTCCCAGCCAGATGTAGCACATTTAAACATTGTCCTTATAGCTTTGTCAGAACTGTTGACATTGCATGTCAGCAATGGAAAATTGCCACTGCACCAACCAACCATCTTCATTATATGGAATCACATTGTTAATCTACAGCCAAATGCAACTTGAGGCGGAAAGAGAGTTTAGATTGCACCCATCTGTATACTATCACTCCAGGTGGCAGGTCGTTCTTCAGGATTAGAGATTGAATCAGTCTTTCCATCATCAATAAGCCCTCCTCCACAACGAGTGCCTGTCAATCCAATATTTTACTTTCAGCACCGTGAGGACCGCACAGCATGGTAATGAAATTTCTCTGTAAAGTAGACCACAGGGATCTATACCAGAGAGATACATCTCTTTAAAAAGCTCAGGGAAATCAGACAGCGTGCTGCACAATCTGGACAGTAACTCTGTTTCAAGCACGACTCTGTTTTATCTGTTTAGGGACGAGATCCACCAGATAAACCAGCATTTTAATGCTGAGTTATTTAATTTTTTGTAGTAATTAGTATTGACTAATTATTTTCCATTTGGAAATGTTTGACAGCCTCAGAAAATAAACCAGTTTCTGAAACAGAACATTTAACATTTCTCATCACATATTACAAGTATGACCTTGGCTAAAAAACTATTTAAAACTGACTGCAATTAAATCTTACTGGATATTATTACCTTTTCAAGATGCAATTTAACCTCTTCCAGCAGCAACTAGAATGCCTTCAAAGCCCTCTTGCTACCTGTAGTAGAAATTTTGTCCCATTGAGAAGGCTTCTGCCTCCTTAAATTATCTGCCTTGCTCTCACGTATTTATAATATGACTCTAACCACCATACCTAGTCACCCTCACCAGGACTTTCCTGAATCAGTTACAGTGACTATTTCAATACTTCCGGCATTTTGACTTTCTAGTGATAGGTTTATTACAAAAATATATTCTATAAAAACATATACAGACATTGTAGCTGCGACTCATGTACTTCAATTACTACAAATTAAACTACTTTTGTAAAAAAAATACCACGAGTGCAAAAATTTCATATTGCAACAGGTATCTGGCTTTTAAAAGGTATATTGTATGTATTGTATTCATTTCCACTTGGTTGTATTATGGATATTAAATTCAGCTCCGCCCCTCCTCCTTTTTTTTTTTAAGTGTTCATGTTTTAACTGAAAACGGATAGTTACAGCACATTTTTTCAAAGCATATGGAAATAAGAATAAGCCCTTTGTGCAGTATTTCACAATCTATTATTAATTTTGGTAGGTTATACATTTGTTAAACACCTAACAAGCTCAAGCTAACAATTATGATCATTTAACAGAATGACTGTGTGACATTGTCACAGAAACTGCTGAAAATTGGAAAGCAAATGAAACAGAAGACATTCCAACTATAGAGGAATAGAAACAAAAGACAGACTCTAAAGACAGAATTTCTGGAGTAGTAGGACTGGTAGAAATACATCCTAGAATATAATTGACCTCAGTACATCATTTGGTTTTGGTTTATCACATCAGCAAATACAGGATATGTATTTGTTTACAAATATAGTTCCTTAGGAGACAGACTGTTTGATTATTATCATTCTGTTACTGTTGTACTGCCCAGGAGAACAAAAGAAACAGTGTCAGTGGTGAGCTGAGTATTTTTTTCTGAAAGATACCCTTTTAGTTATACTGTCAGTGGGTCTGATTGACCATGCTATTTCCTTTCCAGCTATATGGACTATAGTCCAGTACCTCCAGAGGTGGCCCTGCCCACGGGACTAGAGCGCAGTAAGTTAGAAATCCCTGCTTGGGCTAAACTGTAGCTCATGGAATTGGATATTAGTAAACACCCCATCCATGGCACCTGTTAAGCCCATCCTGCACTGAGAAGAACAGAATGACTGATTTCTTCAATTCTGTGATCTTCTTATCAGAAATATCAGATTCAGTAAATTATCAGTATGGACTTGAATTTTATCTGAAGGATAAAGTCCAAAATATGGAAACTTTCTCCCATGTTCTTCAGTCATTTTATAATTTAAAAAATAATAAGGCCATATCATTAAGTATATCCTCTTATTTTTTCTTGGAGGTAAACTAAACTGATGACATGACAGGAAACATCACATAAAAAGAAACAGCTCTAGCTGGGAAAAAGATTTTGTAGGTAGAACTCAGAAACGTCCCTATCTATTGTCAGCCCTAAACCAAACACTTTTTGACCTTGGCCTTGCTTGGTAACGCTATAAGAAGATAAAGGCTACATCTACACTACAAAAAACATTCTCTGGTGTTAGACCACCTGGTGCAGTGAGCCTACATCTACATTTCCTTGGGGTTCAACTCCATCAGTAAAAAGATAACCATGTGCAAAGTGCACTGCAGCCCCTACTGTGCTGTGCTTGGCCTTAACCCCTCCGGCCCCATTTGCTGCTTCAATATCCACCCTGAAAAAAGGGGATTGGTTTTGCTGTTCAAAATACACAACATAATGACCTTAATGTAACCTGCCAGAAAGGTATTTCTTAACATGATGCCAAGAGTCTATATTGTTTGCTGTGGGTGTAGGGCGTGACATATGAAGATATATTGGCGTGCAAGGTTTACCAAGACAGGGTGGGGAGACTGTGTAAACAAAGACCCCAAGTCTTACATACATTTGAAAATGAGCTGTCCTCGTCATGTAGAAAGAGCTGGAAAAATTTAAGACACCACTTTTCCTCAACTGCTTGTTTCCACTCACTTGCCCCAAGAACCAAACAGGATTTGTGAGAGCACCGCTGGTACTTTGCTGCCACAGCTGTTGGCTGGGCGGGGAGCATGCTGAGGCTGGGGTGAAGCATTTGCAGAGCAGTAGTAGAAAGGAGGGGTGCAGATCATGCTAAGTGGTCACAGCTACCCTTTAATTGAACATCTCCCTTGGGCTTCTCTTACTCTTTGCAGTGACAATTTCACAACAGTAGGCAAAGATTAATGCTGCAGCACCTACGTTCCATTTGTATCCCTTTTTGGTGGTCTGTTAAAGGCAGTGTTATGGTATATCCCACCACTGTGGGGTAAAACATGACTAAATGGTGTTTGAAGCACCTTTTTGTCTTTGGACGAACATTAATTTTAATACCATTCTTTGTGCAAACGGACCTTCCAATACAAAGAAACAGCAGAAGGAATGAAACTTACAGGATATGAAACTGAAATAAACAGGCCATGTGTCATACCCCAAGGGCTGTTGGCTCAGCACTATGTGCATCTTCCAAGAAGATTAAACACCAAGCATCATATCTGGTCTCCCACTCTGCCACCCTCAAACTCGGTATGAATTTTGTTACTGAGTTCCAAGGGGGAAAAATTTACTACCAAACTTTCTGAATCACCTTTGTATTTCCTGTATTTTCAAGTTGCCTGGGAACCTGTTGAACTCCTGGCATCAATTACAGAAAGTTTAAAGCTCCTCTAATTCATATTCTGACTGCGAGCATCCCTTATGAGCCATCCACCTGTCCAGAAGAGCCAGATAATTGACCATTCTGGGCCTGCCTGGTAACCCCAGAACACCTCCAAAGTGGGAAGTATTTCCAAAGGCTGTTTTACCCTTTCATGACCTCTTTTTTATTGCCAGTGATGTAATTTGGATGAGTCCAGTGGAGGGTCAACTCTTCCATATGCATATCAAGCTGCTGAATGCAGAAATGCACCACACCATGGTCTGTGATGGATTTACCAGTCACTCAGGACTGATGAATTACTCCTCTCATTAAACGACGTTACAGCAAAATTTTCTAGCTATATAACTAAAACCAGACTTTACAATGGAGGATGCCCTGTTACAGTAATTTAGTGAACACATCTATTTAAGATAGAGGAAAGGTGGGCGATTTGTGTGGAAAGGAGCAACATTCGAGAAAACATTTTAAAAGGATGACTACAGCCCTGATATGTGTAGAGATGGAAAAAGGCATAATGAAAGAAATTGACTTGTATGGTCAGTTATAATATGTTTCATGTAATGCAGAAAAAACTGAGTCAATGAACAATTCTGTATCACCCTTATTGTGAAATGATTACAGTCCCCTTTATCACAGCTGTACAGTATGCTGACTGAACAGGAAAACATGCAGCACACACAGTGTAGTGATTTCTACCACTGTGTAAGTAAATGTCAGACTTGCTCCATGTATTCAGTGATTTTCTTAATGAAAACGTCAGCATAACACTGTCATTTTCCTCCTTTCATTTAGTTCTTGCACTCCCCTTTTATCCACCAGCTGACCTTTGCATGCACTTGGTCACTTGCCCAAGGTGCTGTCACACCTTTGTTGCTCCTCTCTGATGATGGTTTTTCACTGCCAGATTCAAACACAGTATTTTGGAAGGAATTGCAGGGCCCTGTTCCAAGTACAGTACAGTGATGAAAATTTGAAAGCTTGACTACTTTATGTGACTTTTCATTTCTTCTCTGAAAAGAACAATCAACAATTGTTTACTGGAATTAACCTGTTTAGATAGTGTGATAGTATTCTAGGACTCAAGAGAAGGAATCGCTACAGAAACAACTATTGCACCAGCACCATAGAAGCACTGAGAATTAGTAACTGTTGAATGAGTCAGACAGTTAATGGAGCACTTTTTTCTCAGTACATAAGAAAAGGAACGACACGCAATTAGAATGAGGGAGTTCTACACAATGGCAAATAGAAGTAACATGCATTTTAGAAAATAGGCATAATTATATAAAATTGGGCCATGCTTAGAGTACCATGTTGGAAAAAAGAGACTTAATAATACTGTTGACCCAGTAGAAACACTGAAAGATCAATACTTCATCTGGATATGTTATTTCTAGTATAAATATAAATACATTGTCATCCAAGTTGCTGAAATAGAAAGATGAGAATCTTTTTTAAATACAAATTCTTATGGTGGTCTATTTTTATTGCTGGTCTCAGCATACCCCACAAGAGAGTCAGCAGGCAAGGGCAAGGTGTTCAATAACTTCTAGAGTGACTTGAAGAGGGAGGTCATAAAAGCTGAGAGAATACCCCGTAGCAGATGGTCCAAAATGAGACTAAGTACAAAGCTTCCTTCCAAGCACTGCCATTTTGAGGCTTTGCTCTCTTTCCAGAATCTCTACACTCTCAAAGACTAACTTTCCACCACAGAAGCTCCTGCTCCTGCCTTCTGAGACTTTGGACATGAAAAGAACAGATGCAATTACCTTTTCTACATCATCCTCCCACTGCTTTGTGATATTCTTTTACTTTGCCTGGGGATTAAGAAAGAAACAGGATAACAGCAAGAACAAATAGTTCCTGGCTAGTGGATTTCACAAGGTTCAACAAAATCCAGACTCATCTAGGCTGTACAAGTTCAGCCAGCTTTGCTGATATTGTGCTCTGTCAATACGTCAATTTATCCCTAACAAAAGACATTTACTGTGTACAGAAACATTAGGAATTCCTGTTTGTGGCATAAAGCAGTTAAACTGTCACTACTAGCAAAAGTTTATTTAGAAAGAAAGGTGACCTATTTGGGGAAAGGAATGATCAGTTATTTAAATCCTTTTCTACATAGCATAACCAAACATATCTCACAAAAACAACTAGGTTACGAGTTTGACAGGTTTTCTGCTACACCCCAAGTCTCTTACTGTTAGTCAGGTCTCTACCAGTAATACTATAATCACTTTTTCTCATGATAACGTGGTTCAAAAGAAGTTGAAATGAGGCATAGAGCAAGGTGTTGAACATAATAAGTAGGCTAAAGTAATTAACGCTTTAGCTAAATATTTTTCACTTTTATCAGTTCACTGCATGCTGAGAAAAATAACTTACAAAAGAAGGAAAAGTATTTCACATGCCATAGGAGAATGCTCATAGCCTGAGAAATGAGAAAGCAAAAGGATCAGGAGTCTGCGAATGTTCCCTGTGATGGGCTCCTCTCTGCTGCAAGCTTTGGCACTCGGGCACCTCACTCAGCACAGCATCAGCATCTCTGAAGTTTGGAACACCGACTACTTCTTTAACCAACTTTAGACACTTGTGATTGAGATTTTTGGCCATGTAATCTATAGAAATGCATAATTGAATGACAAAATTCTGCTGTAATAAATGACTCCTCCTAATGGTGAATGCTAGAGAGCAGATTGCCTATTTCCAGGAGTGAAACATATAGTACTCTTTCAAGGATAATCTGATAATAGATCACAAGGCTTTTCAATGCCACAAACGAGTAGACAGAGCCTTGGAAATTCACTAAGAGGGACTAACCTAACATAATCTACAGATGAAGAATTAAGAGATTCACTGCAAGCCAATATACCCGCTTATACCACCTTCTCTTGTCTCACCCCACCTTAATCAACTGCAACATTTTCCATAGTGGGCCATAAAGACTGTTCTCCCTCCAGCAAAAGCCAACAGGTTTTACTTTGTGGGAAAGCAATCTGTACAAGTGCTCTCAGACTACAAAAACACACCACTTATTTCAACTAAACAAAATCAGTGCACTCATACAAATTTCCTATGCTCGACATAGGAAAACATTCCTTGTCAACTTCCGCAGTAATGAGCATGTGACCTGGAAAAGATGATCTTGTTGTAACACACCCTACCAAACTATTAGTTTTACACTAACTGCTGTTTTGTTAGATAATGTCAGTTTGGAGCAGCAGGTCGGGTTGTTGCAGTAGCAAATTTCACAGAGTGGAAGCATTTGAAATCAAATAGTGCCTCTTCTTATGTTGGCAAAACTGAGTTAATGGTTGGTGGATTTGGGTCAGTGATACCAGCTGTACCAAATACATTGATCTCTCTTCTCTGGAGGGATTTGCAGTGTATGAGAAACATACTCTACAACATACTTGTTTTCTTACACAGATTAGCAACCAAGATAATGCTTGGTTAAACAATGTATGCGGAAAGGCAAAAGGTGCAAGTCTTAGAATCTCTGGAAAAAAAGAATTAGAGCCAGATGCAGAAAAGGAAAATATAAGAATGGCTCATAGAAATATACGATTTTAAATAAGAGAACAAATAAGGAGAATAAAACCTGATTAGATATAGAGAAAAGCTGAATTCTTTTCACAATTGGTATATCCATAGAAAATTCTAAGGGAAAAAGCAGAGAGTTGAAAACACACCCTTTTTTTCCCCCCTCTCCCCACAGAGTCTGGGAACATCATTCCATAATGAGCAACGGAAAAGCAGAAAGCTCAAATGATTATAAAACAATAAGTATCACCATAGAGGCCTGGATGGCCTTGATTGTTTATCAGAACACGTGCTGTCATTAGATAAAATCTACATTCCATTTCATTCAAGACAAGCAAGTTTGCTTCATGCTTTCATTTTTTTTTTCATTTGCACATTTACTAGACAGAGCCTGTAGCCTTAGACTGATATATGAGCTTTTTAAAACTATATACTTTGTATTGTCACCCATGTAGAGCATAACTGACAGACTTTTTCAAGATCTAGCTGAGTTTTATCAAACTTTTATACAGGCAAATGGAAAGTTTTCAAGTGTGATGTTACCCAGGAAGCTTCTGTAATAGTCACTCCCTCTTCTATCCTGTAAAGAAGAGAACTACTAGGATTATATTTTTAATTCAAACTTGCTTCTTCCCATCTTTGTTATTCCATGACATAGTCAATCAGGACTAGCTTTATCTGTTTTTCTATGGGATATTAAACAGAAAAATATAATTCTATTTTTTTTCTTCTACATATAGTTCAAGCCAACGAGTTCAGTTTTATATTCTTCCCCTCTTCTCTGATCCTGTATAGACACAGAGGGCAGAATTCTAGTAACCAAGAAACTGTTGAAACAGTCATTTGTACTACAACACAATAACAAAGCGTATGATTTTTTTCACTACGCTAATTATTAATCTAACAGCTTGCTTGTTAATTTAAATAGCTCAATCTGTTTTGTGATGCTTAAAGTCCCAAATTCTCTTTTAAGATGCTCTTCTAGAATTACCTACGAGCAATCTTGTAAAGTTTCAAACGTAAAGCTCATTACCATTTAAAGTAGATAACCTTAGGTAGTTAGAAGTGGTGATTCATGACATAAGTCAAGTAATTTTAGCAAAGATTAAGGAAAGAGAATTTTTTAAGTACTGTAATTTTCAGGAAAATTCCCCGTGTTTGAAGGAGATATTGTATGTGACCGAGATCTACTCTTCATACAATCTCCTCCACTTGCTTAAGAGGTTGTGCTTTATTCATTTATGATAATAGGCCACTTTATATAAAGAGTCTTATTATTCTGAGAGAGTAATTTTGAAGGAGAGCACTTCCAGTGACCTAGCAAACCACAAGTTCAGAATTTGAGAATTAGAGAGGAAAATTTATTTGAAAATATTTCTTAACCAAAAGAAAAGTATTAAGCACTACTTTTAGAACTTTCTTGATCAGTAAGTTCTCAGCTTCATGGCTAACTGAGCCCAAACAGCCTGACTGACAACTCATGTGCTTAATGTTAAAATAGCGCTCAAATGCTTTAAACCAGGATCTAAATATTTCATACAGATATGATCAGAAGCATGCATTCATCTTGGACAGGGAATCGCATTACATTTACATTCCTCCTTGTCTTTGAGTATATGGTCTGAAGTTCAGAGCCTTGAAAACATCACACTGCTTTCAAAGGGCACAGGATCTGGCACTAATTAATAAACTCTAGCTGCAATAATATGCTATCTGAAAATATTTAATTGAGCTCTGAAGATTCCATGGAATACCAAAGCAATTTTTAGTCTACTTTGACTAACTCCAATGGCAAAACTTTGTAACAGGGACAGAACAAGGCCTATAAGAACTGAAACTAAACAACTTGATGGCATAACCCTTACTGCAAGAAACCTAAGCACCAGGATGTACCCACATGCATCTGTAGAGACAATACTGTCATTCCAGCCCTATGATTTATCCTGAACATAGTCATGAATTTGCTGCCTTGGAAGCAAATAAGCAGCACTGGCACTCTGTAGCGAGTTTTCAAAGCTAATTGAATCAGCATGAAAAATGTTTTCCCTGTGTAATAAATCTCATTATAATCAACCCCTCTATGGCAGACACTTCCCTATGATATGCAAATTTCAATTATTTATTTAGGATATATTTAGCATTTCCACGTGACTCCATTTTCTATTTAAAACATTTGAGAGTTGTATTAAATGCTCAGCTCTCCTTTGGAAGGTGTTATTAGCAAAAACGTATGCCAACATAATAATGGAGTTTTTGAAATATTTGGGTTACAAATACAGTTTAGAAAAGGTGAAGAAAGGGTTTCACTCAAACTTTATTTTAGGTGCTTCTTGGTCCAATCTATTTTTCTGACTTCTTTATAATATAGAACACGAAAGAGATATAAGTTTTTGAAGATATTTTACCTATTTTTCCTCAAACATGAAAGCATAAACTTTACAACATAACCACCATCGATTTCCATATTCAGTTCAGTCTCAAGTGAACTCATGCTGGATTTCCAAGTGTAAAAAAAAAATTCTGCAGCAACATCTATTAAGGGAGAAATACAGACCACTGACAAAAATGTACTGGTCATCCACTGATGGTATGAATCTCTGTTTCAACCAATGTTGTTACATATCGTGCAGAACAGGTAGAGGTGGTCTGACATTTTTGAAATCCTAGCACACACAAAAAATTATGTTGTTCAAGAAAATTTTAAAAAAGTTCTCTGCATGAGAAAGTAATAAAATAACAACCTGAGTAGGGAAAATCCAAGCAAGCAGTATCTCTTGAAATTCCTAAGTCTCCTGATTTAAACATACACCATCATTTTTCTCTGCTGGGGGCAAGGAGAAGGGGAAGCATAAGAAGACAGGTATTGTCTGGTGGAACCCTTTCACAGCATACCGACTTTGTTACTGTTTTTTGCAAGACAAAGAACATGGTCTAAAAAGTCATACATAAACCAGACACTGGGATTAAAAGTTAAAGAGATGTGAAGATGTTTTCATTCCCTGAGTAGCAAATGCCTCCCCTACATCATAGTTACTGTGAATGTAAAACAGTAAGATGAAACTAGAACTTGTCCCATGGATAATTACTACTTGAATTTGTATTAAGGATCTTCTCCACTGTGATTCCAAACATGTAATCTGCCATAAGCATTAGGAACTAAAGCACTTTCGAAGTGATGGTCATCTCTCAGGATGGCAAAACCCAACTTGTGAATTTTTGTTCTTCCTTTTTAATGTTTTTGCAGAAAATTATATAGAATAATACATTACTTCAACAGACTAGACTGTCACTATCAAAGATTTCCAAAGAAGCATTAACATTTAATAAATTCTTCATGCTTGCTTGTTTTTTTGGGTTTCACATGGAAAAGTTAAATTAATATGAAAGAAATAACTGAAATATACGTATCACAGGGTCAAAGAACTGATCAGCAAAACATACAATATTATCAACAGGAAAACAAGGATTCATAACTAAGGTATGTTAAATTATATGTCTCATCAAAATGAGGCAGTTATCAGAGGGCTCAGGAATGAAAACAACTTCAACACAAAGCTTGTATACATCATCTGTTGGATAAGGTATCTCCAGATACCCAAGAAAGCTGCGATCATAGACACCTAAATGATGACTCCTGAACTGTGATAGAAAGAGACATCATAAAAAGACACTTGAAGGTCCCTAAATAAACCCCAGCTAAGAACAGTGTGATGCTACATTCAGATATCAGCACGCGAATGAACTAAGTGTGCACCCATCCCAGGTAAATTCCCATACCAGACACTTCTTTTTTCTCTCTGGCCCCTGAATATTAATTACTCTGGGCAAAACAGAACAAATGCAAAAGGAGAGACAGAGGCAATATGATTGTAGAAAACCCATAGGACAAATACAGCAAACACATAGAGGATATAGATTTAAATCTCCCCTGATCCCACCTCTCTGGCTACGCTTCACGGGACAAACATAGGTTAAATAGGTAATTGCAGAAAAGAAGAGAACCTGGTTAGAATATAAAACAGCTTCTGAAGTTGCTCACATATATTCTTATCCTCAGCATTTCCCATTAACTGGATGTAATTACTCTGTGTTCTCTGGGTCCTGTTCTGATGCTCCTTGTACAGGGCGAAGAAGAGCTGTAGATTTTGGACACAATGATGGGTTTTGAGCATGGTTGCTACTATGTTTGAAGTCATGCTGCTTAAATGCATTTTGGATGTGGGCCTGTGTGCGCCCCTTGGCAATACACGTGCTATCAAATAGGAACTGCACTTCAGCAGTAAGCACTATGTGCTGAAACTCTTCCCTGGATCTACCTCTAACAAACTATTTCTAGGAAAAGAAAAATGTTCAGACCTAACCGCTATGTTCTGTAAGAGTGGTAATTGGTGCGTAGTGTTAGCAGAGTTAATGGACAGAAGCTAAGAGGAACTTCTGATTATTACTAAAAACATATTCTGGCAGTGCTGGCTGGGCACTGTGACTACTATGAAAAGTCTCAAACTATTTCTGAATATAATCCCTACATTCAATTTGGTAAAGACAAAACCACACTCAGGATTCTAGTTCAGGCTTGTAATATTTCTTTTCCTGCTGATGAAAAGTGTTGTCTGTGATTTTTACCTTTGCAGAGTAAGAAAAATGATAGGTTAGGTCTTACTGTGCGGCTTTGGGTTCTGCCTACNACTTTAAAAAAGAAAAAAAAAATGCCTGCATTAGGATGATAAATGACTGACAAGAATTAATTAATCAGTTAATTGTTTTTACAATAAAACCCAGTATTGCAAGTAGAGGCCTTAAATGCATCGTGTCCCATAGTTTTATCTGATAAATTATACTTCACCAAAATCCACAGTCAGCAGTTATTTATTGCACAAAGTTCTAAATTGGATCTTCTACTTCTGAATTAATTTGGATCCTAAGTATTTTGCATTTGCATGGCCACTCAAAAGGGTTCTTGTAAAAATCATGTTTAAAAAAGGGATATACAATATTTACAGTAGGAACATGCTTGACTTTCTGTGATATTAAGAAAAGCTTAGCGAAAGGGAACAATGCTCATCATCTAAATGTCTGGTCTCGAAAAATTACTCCTGGGGTCATTTTAGGATGTTGCTCTCACTGGATTCAATTTATGTTCTGCATCTACAATAAAGGGCAAATGTCTCTGCAGTTCCCTGCTGAAATCAGTGTTGGGCTTGTACTGACTTCTCAGTCTCACAGCTTGGAAGAAGGCCATTACAAAGAAGCACAGAAAAGGGAAATGAGCCACCGCAGAGAAAGTCAAGAGTAAAGATATACTTCAAATCAATTTCAGCATGAAGTTGAGCTCCTGTTACATCTGGCAGAAATGGTTTTTAACAGATAGGAGAAAAAAAACCATTACAGTTACTATTCTCTTAATCACACAGATTTATTTTTTTTTAACTT
>VZTO01002969.1:21545-51000 GCA_013400615.1 Syrrhaptes paradoxus | reverse complement strand
GAAAATGACGTTACACTTTTTTTTTTCCACTGAGTCATAGGAAGAATTTAATTTAGAGAGGAATATAGCCAACCAAATATGCCATTAGTTTTGTTTTTCCTAAACACTGGACATGTAATTCTTATTAGGGAGTAGGCAGAGTGTTAATATATGGCTTGAGCCAGAAAAAAGGCACATACCCTACAGCACCTAGTGAAACTAGCAGTAGTACAGCTCTTTTTGAACATCCTAAACATCTCTGAGGGGTGCTTCTCCCCCTGTCCTCAAGGACATCTGTGACAGCTTCTCACTGGCTTCAGCAGGAATTGGCGGTGCTCACCCTCCTCTATGCTTAGTGCTATATGGGCCACCCAAGGAGTGATTGATTACTCATCACTGCCATCTTTGTCATGGCACTCATAAAGGTGAGGACGAACTTTTCTGCAGGGAACTATAAGCTGAGGTAGATGGTAGAGCTAACTTTAGAGGCTGATCCTGAAGAAAATGGAATTATTAATGCCAATAGCAATTATATAACAATAATATTCCCCTGAGGACATAATTTGTCTTACATGAGAGGAAGGCTGACAAATGTCCCTGATAATGCCTATTATTGTTACTGTTAAAGTGCAAAACGTTGTAATAACAGACTGAGAACAAAGTGACTGCTTAAATGACAGGTTACTTCAAACCTTCCCCCAGTCATCAAGTATCCTAGTATTTTATATTTTACTTCTAGGACAAGGGGAACTCTTTCTAATAAGGTATTTAGTTCTTGTGAATAATTTGCTCAAAGAAGAAACAAATGCCTGTAATCTGTAGTTATTCAGCACTGCTTTACCTAAACGATATTTCACTTAAGAAACACCTGGAAAGCTTTTTTTCTCCCCAGCCTTGCCTTCAACTAAATATTTTTTAGCAGAGGCATATGTTTAATTCCCAAAGTTTTGTGAGGTTTCTTCAGTTACTTGGCTGGTTGACTGAAAAGAGGAAGAATTCTGTCTGGAAAAGTGATGTCTGATAAGAGATATACATCTATAAAATCCTAAGTGGCACAGAGAAAAATAAAGTAGTGGAACTCCTTGCCATAAGGTGTTGCATAAACTGAAAATTTATGTGGGTCCCTAGAGTAAATGAGCAAGCTTCTAGGAGTCAGAAAATGAACAAAAAATTCTCCCTATACACAGATATGCTGCCTTTGGTTCATGAGGTCTTCGACCTACAAATCACTGGCATGTGAGAGAGCACTATGAGGGCCTGTCCCTACAAACTTACACTTTTCTTGTCCTCTTCTCTTGACTTTGCTGCTGGTCAGCTGGAGACAGGTTACTGGGCCAAATGGATCTTTCATGTGCCCAAGTGCATTGTTCTTCACTTACTGGATTTCAAGTTGCCCAGACAAATAATTCCAGCCTGTCAAATTTGCAGGTGCATGTTGTATGAAGAAGTGCAGGACTTGCAGAATGTTAAAACTCCTAGAAACGTTTAAATTAAAAAAATAATTTTGTTTGCGTGCTTCACAGGAGATTGAAAGATGGGGGATTCTTGATGTCCTCATCTAACTGCATCATGGTCCCTTGTGCTGCCTTCAGTGCAGGTGAGCTGGATCTGATGTCACTTATGGATGACAGGAATCCTCCCACACAGAACTGCCTCTGAGCAAAAGTCACAGTCAGCATGGGAGGAGTAGGTGTCCCTAGGCTGGATCCTGACCTGGAAAGTACCTCTGTTTCTATTTCTGACTGTGGAATAGAGGCAGAGCCCTCAGATAAATGTGTGTTTCAGAATACGATTCTGCTTCCTTGCCACCTACCCAGGGGATCTAAATGCTTTGACTATCTCAAGAGATACCTTGGGGCAAAGTCTTGTTTCTGATTCTTGGGCTTGGTGGGACAGACCTCGAGGTTTCTCTGGGTTTGGAGGTGTTTTGAGTTGCTGTATATAATGAAATTCTCTGTATCAGCCTCCTTCTTTCTCCCTTTTCTCCCTTGCCTCTCTCTGCTTAACAAAGTGAGCCCATGGGCCCTCTGGAGCTCTCCGTGGCTGTTTTATTCATAGATTTAGCCCCTTTCCCAGTGCAGCAGCTTCATCAAATATTTTTCAAGGCAACTTTTCTCCCCAAAGGTTTGCTCGGCAGCAATGACTGTCTAATCTAGTGAATCTGTTCTGATTAATTTGACTTTAGCTTTCTTACTGCTCCAGTGGAGCCCAAATCTGTCAAGGACTTAAATATATATACACGCACACCAGGGAAGTTTCAAAAAAACCAGAGCAGAATGAGCTGCCTCCTAATTTTATTAAAGAGGCTTAGTCTTTGGAAAGGGACAGCTGACCAGAGTGCAAAAAATTAAGATAGAAACTAACCAGTTTCTGACATAACCGCAAAATATTCACTATCACGAGACTTTTATTTATTTATTTATTTGTTTATTTATTTGTTTGTTTATTTAGTTAGTTTAACGTGTGGGTATTTTTGGCAGTCTTTCTCCGGGTGCGCAGTGCGCAGTGAGGCCGGCAGGGGGCGGTAGCGCCCCGGCGGTGGGGCGGGGGAGCGGGCAGTGGGGCAGCCCCCGCGCAGACAGACCCCGCGCAGCCTCCGCCGGCCGCGGGCGGGGGGGTCGGTTGCCGCATGCGGCTCCGGGTACCCAGCCTGGTGCTCGCTCAGCGGGGCTGTCGGTCGGAGCCTTTTGCTTGCAGCATCCTGGCGGCGTGGGTAGAACTCTTCGCAAAACCATCATTAGCACGGAAGGGCACTGGGTATTTGGGGATTTTTCACCTCCAGCCCAAGTCCGGATGTGCAGATTCTTCAGACACCTTGATGTTATGCCAGCCTCTTCTCCCTCTCCCTGTTTGCTTCAGTTTCTGCTAGAAACGTGCCTATTTCTTGTAATCTATTCTGTTAGAGGAACCTAGTTTTTATATCTCTTCTTGCATAGGTCTTTCTTAGCTGTACGCCTTGCTCATGAAATACAGCTTTTTAAGCAATCCTTGAACACTTTACTGTCTTAGTTTATCTTATTTAAATGGGAATTGAGCATGGAATTTTTAAAGGAAGGAGCTGAAAGCTTTCCTTCTATCATAAGCCAATAGAGGCATCCCTTTCTTGCAGAACTGAAAGAAAAGCTGAGGGAACATAAAAGGAGAAAGCAATCAGGCATCTACCTAAGAGCATCTGTTAAGATGCTGACAGGGTCTTGGATGATATCAGAAACCAAAGGTTAGTGTGACTGGAAAACACCTTTATTGATGGGCCATGATGAATTTCTAACCCCCAAAGAAAATAAATCAATCTGCCATTCAGCTGTGATTTCCCCGCTTCACTTCCCATAGTGAATGCGTGTTTCAGTAAGAGCCTGTTTTAAAAAAAGAAACATGACAGGGGAGGTGAAAGTAACCCCAGTCTTCACCCCACATGTGGAATTAGTATCGGAACGGCTGTCAGTTAACTATAGCATTTACAGGCATCTTTGTAAAATTCTTGAGTTCCCCATTAAAAGAAATTTCTCTACTCATCCCTTTGTGGGAAGATGCTGTGAAGCCCTTTTTACAACATTTGGAGAAACTGGCCTATAAATTAGCTGTTTTCCCCCACTCCCTCATACTGTCTGTCGCTAGTATGCCTGACCACGCAAAGTGCCTCAGCTGGCAGCGTGATTCAGATCCAGCCTGTGGGATACTTTTGCCTGACCAGCTGCCTTTACCACAAAGGCTGCTAAAGTATTGTGCAGTTGCTCAGTGGGCCCATACCTTCCCCTCATCCTGCCACGTTAGGGGCTTTCTGCCCTGAGCTGCCATTCAATCCATGTGAGACTGAAAACATCCTTTACATAAGGGCCGGAGGGTGTCCAGCCTTGGAAAATGAGCTGTAATGGGTGACTCTGAAGGAGGATCCCAAAGCTGGGACCAGAGCAATTCACTGAAATTGTGTCAGTTCCCCAGAGCTCAGGAGGGCCTCTGTGGTATCATTCCTCTTGGTTGGCATAGGAAGGCAAATGAGTTTCCCAGATCTCTGATGTACAGAGCTTTTTTGTTATTTGGATTCCTTCTCTCTTTTGTTCAAGGGTTGCCTGTAACTTTGGAGGGTCTTCTCTCCAGGACTCTGTCTCATTCCCAGGGGCTTACTGGAGGTGGGACTGCAGTGCCTTTTAGGTCTTTTGGTATTAGCACTTTACTGCAAACAAGAAGATCATGAGAATTGATGCCAGCGAATATGGGACAAGTAGACAGGGGTTGGTCAGAGAAGCAGACTCCAGATGCTTGCCTGTATGGTGCATGACCTTTCCTTAGTTGTTCAAGGGTAGCATGAAAGGTGGATGCATTTAAAAACATTAGCATTCCTCCACACCTTCTGAATAATGTTACTATTTTATAGGAGTTAATTTTGTTTAAATTTCTTCCTGTTGTTTTCTTTCCCAATCCATGCCACTTAGGAGGTCAGCAGAAAGCTACAGCTTGCCTCATATTTATTCAGTGACTTTTTCAGATAAGCATCTGCCTCTTCAGACTTCTCACATTTGACCGCTTACTTTGGGCAGACCTTTGCTTCTAGGCTTGGAGATAATTCACTATTAGTGTCCTCTGCAGTCTGCTTGTGACATTGAATTTGACCTCGCATGATTGAAAATTATTCAAGGAAACAATGTATAGTTGTTTTCTTTTCTGTTAGACATCTTGAAGTTCCCACAGAACTTTAGAAACGATATGTTCCATGTTATCATATTGAAAAATAAATGCATTAAAAATGTCTATACTGGAGCATTGGTAGATTAAACACAGGTTTTTCCTAAATTAATAAAATAATCAAATCAATACTTCTCTACAGGCCAGCTTTATTATTTTTAAGCATCTTTTTATTATTTAAAAAATGTGTATCTAAGCAGCACTTACCAGCCAGAGCTGTGTCTTAGGTAATTAAAAAAATGTTCAATAGGAAGCTGTCTAACAGTTTTCCCTCCTGATTTATTTTTTTGTGGGGAAAAAGGTTTTGGCTTTACTTCTTATTTGAGCATAGTCTTAGTAAGACTCTCCTGTTGTTTGGCATGTACGTTTGTCTCCACAGCGTGACTTGTTGGGTGCGAGTGGGACAGACTTCAGGCAACCTTATTCTAAGTTGCGTTTAACTCTGAGTACCTGCTGTCTGTATTTAGGCTGTGAGTAAAATTAATTCCATGGCCTCCTTGGTTTCCTGTGGTACTAAATGGAAGAGAAAGTGGTAAGAGAGAAGTAGCCAAGGAGCCAGGTCTCAGGGGATCCTTGTGAGTTGTAGGGTTCCTGCACTGTGTTGCCATGACCAGTGTCTTCAGCAGGAGGAGGAGGAGGCAGCAGCCAGTTCTCAGTGCAAACACATGTGCTGAAAGGAGTCCTGCAATGGGAGTTCTCTGTAACTTCTTCATCTTGGTCCCTTAAAGACCTAATAAAGCCACTTTTATGCATAGTGCATAGTTTTTTACACTTCTGTTAAATGCTCAAGAGTGAGGACAGAGATAGTAGGGGTAGAACTGCAGATGCAGGTGGTATTTTTCAGCCAAAATGTTTTTTTTTTTTTCACACTGAAGAACAAATCTGCATTTATCAAAGATTTCAAAGAAGGGGTTGCTGATTTATATTCCAGAAAAAGGGACAATGTAAATATTTCATTTTAACTTTGTTCTATGAATTTTGAGGGTTTTTTTGAAACAATGCCTAAGTTAGGAATTTGCTTAATTTTTTAAACAAAGTAATAGAAACATTGGAATTGAATTAAACACTCCTTGTTACCACCTAAAAATATTATTCTCCTCTTTCTAACAATTTAAAAGGGACAAAAAACCAAACCCCTACATTTCTCTAATTTTAAGAATTGACCTAAAGAGAGTCTTTTAATACACAACAAACTTGTAAATTAAGAGGAACCAGCTTTATTCATGCTTCTGTAGAGTGATAGATAAATGCAGATTTAAGTCGTTTGTGGACATCTGAGAACACTTTCCATTAGAGCAAATTCAAATTATATTTGTATCTTTATGAATTTGAAAATTTATTTCAAAATATTTATTTGGATATATTGATATTATTGATATTTATTTGGAAATTTGTTTAAATTTTTTAAAAAACATTGATTTTATACTTTCTTATTTTATGAGAAAAATGCATCAGAAAGCCATAGAGGGATCCTAAATTTTGTTTAAATAAAACTTTTATTTGTTTTAAGGCACAGAAAGAGTCTAGTGCTGAACAATATTTATTGGTACTGTCATTTGGAATTAGGGCTAATATACAAGTGTGTCATCTAGGTATCTAGATGAGTGCTAGATAAAGGGTCTAAAGAATTAGGGTCTTGATTTTGAGAGCAGTCTCTTGAATTAACAACTTTGTTTATTGTTCTTGCAGACTCTGCCTTTCTTTGTTTAATGAGTAAATATTTCTACATACGTAAACACATATCCCATTGTGTGGTGACAGAATTCATATTAATACATTTCCTGGACTGTGTTAAAATACCTGTGTTATTTTTCATAATAATTTGCTTCCCAGGATCACACAGCATGTAATGTAGACACTTGCAAACTGTGCTGCTTTGGCCAGGAAAACTGCAACTTCCTTTCGCAGTTTTCATCCTCATTTGTAATGAGGCACATACTTTGGTTTAGAAGTTATTGCAGATAAATGATTGAAAAGCAAAAGTTAATTACATCATCGCCATGTCTGGCATTGTGTGGAGAAGAAAAGAGTGCTGTGCCATGCCATGCTCACCTTTATTATATCTAGCAGAGTCCCAGGGAAGCAATGCTGGTCATGATGAGAAGTGGGCTGGGTACAGCCAAGATCTCTGTGCAGAAGGGCAGAGGAGATGCTCTCACGGTGTCTTCACGCATTTCCAGTGGGAGCAGGTGCTGCAGTAGGCAAAGCTAATGGGTGGGCCACAGTCCCCATTGGTGTCACTAAATCTATACCTAAAAGGAGAAGTCTGGGAGTGCCTGTGTGTTGAGATGCTAATCTCAGAGAAGCTGGCCCCATTAAAGACAAACTATTATAGTTTTCAAACTTTTACAATTAGTACAATATAACCATACATGTGTACTACTGAAGCAGAGGTTACCATGACCGGGTGAGCTGTGCCACTCTCCTGAAATGCTGCTGTTGGAATTAGCTGTCAGCAAAGCCAGTAGCTACAGTAACCAGGGAAATACTATTTTTTAAAAAGAGCCTAATCTGTCTTTTCTTCCTTCATTTTGATCTCCGTTGCTCACCCTGAAAGTTTTATACTGATATCAGCAAATATCCATCTGATTTTGATCTTATACATCCCATGAGATCAATCAATCAAAATTAATTCAAAACTTGTTATCATTCTTTTGTTCTCAAAGTGAAACACATTTTTTATGACTGCTTAATGCAGGTAAATTCCTCTCTTTGTAATTTCTTTTAAAGACTGAGTCTTGAAAACAGCAGTCAGGCAGCTAATTCAGAGCCTGAGCTTGAAACTGAATGTGAGCTGAAGTACTCTGCTTCTCAAGATTGCAACTTTCCTAAATTTTTTTTCTCTTGTATTTAAGGTTGCTTAAATAGAATAACCATACTAAAACACCATATGTACCATTTAGACAGGAGGAGGTTGTGGCTTTTTAATTTTTTTTTAAAGTACTGGGCTCTAAATCTGCATTTATCCAAGTTTGGCCTTGAGTGTTATTATATGATTATCACAGACAGGAAGGTTGGAACTCAAGTTGAAGAAAGTGATGGAAAAAAGTGGGCAACTCTGTGAAGGAAAGGAGAAAAGACTGCTTCTGAGAGAGGGTGTGTTCACTCTGGTCTCTCAAGTAGACTAGAAAGATTATCTGAGACATTTCAGCCATGTTGAATCTTGAGAAAATTGCTTCAGACAGCACCACTCAAGCTCAAATGTTCTGGTAACCCAAAGGGGAGACTGATATAACTGGTTACTTTGACACTTGAAGTATTTTTGTCTTCCTGGATCCATGTTGTGCACCGAACACTTGCTGCAAAAGCTCTAAGTTTGAATCTAGAGAAGACCAGAGAGCAGATTGCCAAGAGAAATGCTCATATATTGTGGATGAAGTCAGTATAAACATCCTAGACAGATAAAGAAACCAAATCCTATTATGCAAATTTTATATTGTCACAGCTGAGTTGTTACAATTGGCATTATTCCTTAAGTACCCCAATGTACGAGAGCAAACTCAGTGGCACAGTTTGTACTTCTGTGGTGGTTTGTTTCTTACTGCAGCTGTATGCATCTGTAGAATTGGTGGAGGTTTTGTATAGCCTCACGTTTTGTTGGGGTTTTTTTTTTGGTTTTTTTTTTTTTTTGTTTTTCCAAGTATACCTTAAACCCCAACTAACGTAACCCTGTTGGCTTTTGAAAAGATGGCTTCTTACCACTCAAAGACAGATCAAGAAAAGAATTAATTCCTGAGAAAGTGACATTTGACATGAACACAAGACCACATTCTTCTGAAGATGATGTAATCCCAGGACTATGTACCTGGTGCATGGCTGGACATTTTCTCCAAGAAAGAATTGCTGGTTTATTTTCTACAGAAAGAGCTACAGCTACAGCAAAATTTTGTAAGATGGGGATGAAGGCTAATATTAACTGCTTTTATGGTAACATAAGAGGAGTATAACTGCTGAAAAATTAGTGGATGTAAGATGAATTTATGACTTTATGTCCTAAAGACAAATTCTTGCCCATTATCACTTGGTCATATAAACCATCTGGAGATAAGCCATTGGAGCTCTGAGGTAGGCTAAAAGCCTCCCCAATGTCATTCATGTGCTTGACACTATGTGAAGCACCTTCTCCCACTCTAGTTCTTAAGCCCACCTTGCAGGACCCAATGAGGCAAAAGGGCCCTCCTTTTCATTACACCCTTCCTCCAGTTATGGGAAGGGAAAAACCCCTTTATGCCCCTTGTCTGGGGAAACAGGGCAAGATTTACCCCCTAGGATGCAAGCTTTACAGAGTCTTTTTTCTCTGCCTGCTTTTTAAAATTGAAGTCTAAGAGTTGTTTCTCTAAGAATGCAGAAAGCAACCAGTCTGGAATACCAAGCAATGGCACCCTGTTAATTAACCAAACAATCATCAACTTGATCAAATTGCTTTGAAGTTTTCCAGCGACTACATGCACACTGTATGCGAAGAGATTAGTAATGTGGGAATGCCAGTGCTGGCAGTAATGTCAGCTTCTTGATCAATAATAACTCAGCCTGAGCAGATGTTTAATCTAAAGGAAAGAGGTCATCTCCAATCAGGTTCTTTAAAGAGATTGACCAACAAAATCTAATCACTGATTACTGAATATATAGTGAAGCAGTGACCTTGCTTACTATTGTTTAATTATACATTATTAGCTAATTCCTCCATTCAGCTCCAGCTTGTGAAAGAGATTTTGTCCTAATTAATATTATAACTGTTAAAGAAGAAAGACATTACAGTTTACATGACACTGACTTCATCAGTCAGGGCCAGCAAAGTCAAATGCAAAACCTTTCTGCAATCTTTCTGTCTCCATCTAAGAAATGTTCCTTCAGCCTATTCTTAAGGACCTCTAATGATGGACAGTCCACAGCTTCACAACATAGTGGAACATAAGATATCTTTATCTCATGTGCTGGGGGAAAGTAAGGAGGGAAAATGTCTTTAACAATGAACAGATTGCAGTCCCATCAGGTAAAATACTGGAATTCATGTATTCACATAGTGTTTGTATTACTGATATCTCTCCTTTTTAAAAGCCCGGTGTAAGGGGACCAGTTCACACTGGGTAGCAGTAAAACAGGCAGCAGGCTGAATAACAATGAGGGGGAAGTAGTCTTCAACTCCAAGGTCACCTTGCTGTTATAAGACAATTTACCTCCCTCAATCCCAATGGAGGAGGGGTGATTAGGGCTAGGAAATCACTCTGATTTTCCCAAACGTTGTCTCCAGAAGAAACCATTGGGAACATCTGTATCTGTATGCCCAGAGTTAATTAAGTTGCAAGTCATTCAGGCTGCATCTGTATTGGGAAGAAAAAAAAAAGCCCAAAATGGAAAAACCCCACACATCCAGACTTGGAATGTCTATACCCTATTGGCTCACAGATGGAAAGTGCATTTTAAGGCCAACATTACATACAGGATTGTGAAAATAGTATTTTGCTGTGAATGTTGAATCTCCGACTCTAGCATCCAGGATGTCTGTTAGGTGCTAACCTGCGATAAAATTACCTGTTTTTTGAATTTAGGCTAGAACTGTGCTTTGTAGTTTGCTTTCTTGTACCCCATGGGTTCCAAAAGGCATAAAAGCATGGTACAGAAATATAGAAATCATAGTTTTGTTTCATCTTTATGCCTATGAGGAGGTGGAAACCTGGGCTGCTCTACTTCTCCTTGGAAGCAGTAAATCTGCACAAATCATCCTGCCTGTGGGGTGTGTTTTGGCAACCCCATCTGCTTCACCTGCAGAAGGACAAGTGGTCTGTTCTCCATCAAGCACCAAAAAGATAAAGGGATGCTTTGGTTCTTCACCAAGTTTTGGAAGGAGTTACCTCATCAGACCCAACCCAGTGGTTCCCACGGCTAAACATGGACAATTGAGAGCAGACACCGAAATGTCACAGTGTCTCAGCAGGGTGAATCCCAGTGGTTCCTGTGCTTTGGGATCCCGTTGGTGAGCTGTACCTGCACCAGAGCCCTTGGTGTGGAACACGATCACAATGACTGCATGCCAAGCGTGTTCAGAGGCTCTTCTGCCAGGGCCAGACTCTGTGCTGGTCTGCAGAGGGAGGCTCTGTGTGCTTTTCATGTTCTTACAGGGGACATGTTCTCTCCTGCCAGCTTCATCTGCACTTGCTTATTTCTTGCACACTATACTAACACTTATGGGACTCTGAGCCTAAAAATGTGTTTGTATTTTTTTTTCTGAGCATATCAGCTGTTCTCACTGGATATGCTACCGAACTCTGAGCACATTGCCTCTGTGTCCTTTAATCATCTCAATTACAATAGTGTCTTACTGACACCAGCTTCCTCTTAAGGGCAGTCCTGACCTGTTTCACATCTTAGAATTCAGCAGCATGAAATGCTGCACCAGGCACTAAATTAGAATTTTCTTCTTTCTTTTAAAGGAAAAAGATGAAAGAGGGAGAGACATTAACTAGATGATGTTCAATTATTGTTGGTAATTGGTAACTAATTTTTTTGTTTTAAAGTCTTAATATCAAACTGCTTTTGTATTGTAGTGATTTCTTATGATGTGAAATTTCAGTGCTTTGTATTTATTGGTCTCAGACTTTTGGGGTTGGAATTATATTCTCACACAAATTTAGAACTGGACTCTGATGAGACGTCTCCCAGTTCAGAGTCATTCAATCTGTGTTGGAGCTAAGGAATGACAGAAATTTCAGGTTCTACTTGGTGATCTTGAGAGACATCACTTTGCTGTTTTGTACCTCAGCCATCTAACCAAGAAAGTTATACATAAATCAAGATCACAAGCAAAACTAAATTATGCCTCAATGGGTACATTCAGTACAAAAACTTATTTTCTGTATTATTTATTTCCTTCAAATGGCTGTCCTTGTAGGCAGTTGTACTAGGACTTAATTTTACATGAAAAGAAAAAGTAGCTTTATCTGAAGGACCCTTTGTAAGTCAGCCTTCCACATTTGCTGTTATTAGACCTGAAATCTACTGAAATCTGGAAGACGCTGATCTTGCAGAAGCCAATGTTATAACCTCACACAAGCTGATAAGCTATTTGCTGTGTCCTCTGGTCAGGGTCTAAAATTAGTCAAATAGTGTTTTAATACATCTTTTAAATATTTTAACGTGGTTTTTGAACTTATGTTTATAATGTTTTGATAAACAAAGATTTTAGGAATGCTTTAAATATGATTACATAACTGATATCCAATTTTAGGAAGGATTTTATTTTTTCAGATGGGGCAACTGCTATAAATAGAGAAGGTAAGTCAGAATTGTTTAAATTTATTCCTGAAGGTTTTCAACCATTTAGCTAAAATGAAAACTAGGAGGAAAGGGAGGAGTTGAGCCACAGCAAGCTGTGTGAAGTTTGTTTTGTTTCACTTCATGTAGTGTCTGATGCCACAAAAAGAATTCCATGGGAGACTTTTTCTTTTTGGTCATTCCATACTGTATGATTTCTTTTTTGCTGGGTTAATGCATTCATTCCCTTATTGTGAGCGGAACTGAATCCTCGGTTCTCCGTATAGTTAAGGGATGATGTGGGTGCTCAGAAGGATGGGAGCTTTGGAGGTTCAGGATCCATTGGCTTCTGAATGGCATTATTCTCTTGATTCAGCACAGCTTGATGTCAACAATAGCCTCCTGGGAAAACGAAAAATAGCCCTTCTGTTTAGCTGGTGCTGCTTGAGTGTCTGAATCCTTTTATATTTATTGTGTGTCATTTCAGACATAGATACATAAGCAGTGCAGGTATGAGTAGGAATTTTGTGTGTGTGTTTGCATGTCCTCCACAGTGTATTGAATAGGATTTTTTCCCAGAAACAATGTAATTTACATTAAATCAAAATATTTGCAGGGGGAAAAACAGCAAAGGCTTTAACTTTCTAAGGCACTGTGCTGCCATGGTATAGCC
Organism: Syrrhaptes paradoxus; assembly: GCA_013400615.1. Lineage (NCBI taxonomy): Eukaryota > Metazoa > Chordata > Aves > Pterocliformes > Pteroclidae > Syrrhaptes > Syrrhaptes paradoxus. The sequence goes on along the minus strand of VZTO01002969.1, from coordinate 38,417 downwards.
CTTCTACATATGCAATCTTCCTCTGAAATGCCCTGGGCTGAACAGAGCACATCATAGTGGCGGAAGCTAGAAAAGGCGGCAGAACTAGTTCCTGTGCAGAAACATGAGGTTTTATGTCCCAGATGGCAGTTTTATGGGCCATTATGATTCTTCAGACAGACTCAATAGGTGAAATGAAAGAATTAAAATAATCCTGTTGCCAAAAAAGAAAAAGAAAGGCTGATTTGGGAGCTCAAGATCTGGCCCTCACTAGGGCTGAGTAAGTTGCAGACCAACTGCTGAGATTTATGTGATGGTACGGTGTGATTAACTTTCCCCTGGATCATTAGGGAGTCTCTGTGGGTGGTGATCTGCCAGTTACTGTTCTCAGCTGGAAGGAGAGTCAGCAATAAACAGCCAGATGGGGAGAAAAGGGGAGAAGGAAATTCTTAATCAGAGCCGTATTTTTAGATTAAAACTGCACAGATTTTAGGTCAACTAAAAAGTGCTTACTTTGTTAACCCTAGAGACTTCAGTTGTCTTTCTCTGTAACAGCAGGATGCAGGAGATCTGTCACTTGGCTTTAAGTCCTTGTCTGCAGTTCACAGAGGTCTCAAGAGAGCTCTAGCAGTGCCAGGTACAGTTGTACATAGCCTGTTTCCAGACCCAGCACGAGCACATTCACAGCAGAGGGGTGGGGATGCGTGTGTCACATTGTTTTGTAGGGTCATGGAACAAGTGCTCAGGATGTGTGGGTAGGACAGCACCCCAATACTTGGACTTCTCAGTTTGTTTAAAAAATAAATTCAGATTAATTTCACTGTAACAGGACTGTAATCTGCATTTGGCACTATCTCACATAATTTTCTACTGTTTTACAGCTAAGCTAGGCTTAGAAAGAAAAGCTTCCACAGTCACTATGGATGTTCTAGGCCTGAACTCTTTTTTGTTCAGCCACAGTATTTCACAAAGGTGTATTCTGTTTGGAAGAAAATGTGATGAGAGGCAAAGGTTCAAATCTCTGTTCTTCCCAGTTTAGAGGCATTAATAGGAGAGCTGGCTGGAAACACGTATTTCTATTTTGAGGAAAAAAACCAAACAAAAAACCACCCAATTTTTGCAACATTAATTTTAGTCTAATGCCAAATAAAAATGTGACTTTTCAAAATATTTGAAAGAGAGGGGGCACTTGTCCTTGACAAACATTCTTCCAATTCATAGAATAACAGAATAACAGAATGGCAAATGTTGGAAGGGTCTTCTAGAGGTCATCTGGTCCAACCCCCAGCTCAAGCAGGACCACTTACAGACAGTTGCCCAGGACTGTGTCCAGATGGCTTTTGAATATCTCCAAAGATGGAGACTCCACAACTCCCTGGACAACCTGTGCCAGTGCTTGGTCACCCTCACAGTAAAAAAGTATTTCTGGATATTCAGATTGTGTTTTAGCATTTCAGTTTATGCCTCCTGCTTCTTGGACTGTCTTGGGGCACCACTGAAAAAAGCCTGGCTCCATCTTCTTTACAACCTTTAGGTGTAAAGGGTGTTCTCTTTGCACCCTCCCTTCATGTATTTGTGCACTTTGATGAGATGCCCCTGAGCCTTTTCTTCTCCAGGCTGAACAGTCCCAACTCTCTTTCCTCATAGGAGAGATGCTCCAGTCCCTTCATCACCTTCATGGCCCTTCCTTCGACCTGCTGGCTTTACTTTGTCTAATGCAGCCCAGGACACCACTCACCTTCTTTGTGATAAGGGCACATTCCAAGACAAATCATGCTCTTTAGTTAGTTTTCTTTTGGTTTTGAAGTTCACAGTGATGGAGTAGTAGTATGTGCTCCAGAGGTCTGGGGTGTGCTGAGCTTGCTGAGAGCAGACCTTGTAGCTTTGAACACTTTTAATTGCTTCAATCTACTCCCCTGCTTGCTGGTTTTCTCTGTCCTATTGTGTCTTTTGCAAAGCCTATCTGTGTATTGTGTAACAGTGACAAAGGCTGTGGCATGGTGTAGCGGATTTTTACCTTCCAACAATCAGGATAAGTTTAGGGAGGATCAATGCATGGGCAGCAAACTGTGAAATCACTATGACAAAGGACTCATTCTGTAAAACAATACAGCAAATCACATTAAAATATCTCCTCTTGAGAGGGCTCAGCCACCTCAGTTTTGCAAGTAGGGTAATGTTTCAAATCACATTGTAATATTTTGCACCAGACTCTAAGGCTGTAAACTGTAAGGCTGTATTGCAGTAGTGAATGATAAACAGTGCTGAGCCCTGTTTCCTAAACTCTTGTGGTTACTTTACAAAATATTTTAGATTTTAACGTTTCTCATCACAAAGATAAAGCGCTTTTGAAAAAAACACTGCTATAACGGCATATGGCATAGTAGCCAGTCATAGATGTCTTTGTGATACCTATGCCATCCAGTTAAGCTTATAAACCACTTTACCAATACATCTCCGTCAGAGATGAATCTCTCTCAAATAGACATCACTGCAATAAATCACGGTTAAAACACCAGGCACAAAAAAAGTTTCTCGTGCTCGGCCAAGTGTGGAATTTCAGTTTGACGTGGTTTCTTCTATAGCATCATTTGTAGTGATGTCTGCATGTCCAGTTTTCCCTCCCAAAGGTCCAGAACTGAAAATACTTGCATCTGGATGAGTGACAGATCTGAGATTTATTGTCTTGTGAACCATCAGGGCTAGACATTGCAGCTTGCTGTTATTCAAAAGTCATGATTCAGTACTTCCCAACAAGATAGTATACCTGAATTATTGCATGTGGAATGTAGAAATCTCTGAAACTTATTAATTGTTGTTTCCCTCCATCTGAGGCTTTTGTGATTATCTCTTTCTGTAGTAATAGTGCTTGACTTTACACGTTGAGAATTTAAGGAGAAAAAAGACCCTAGTATTTCTGTAAGGCACACAAGCCATTCTGAACTGAGTCTTATACTTAGGTTGTGTTTCTCCCTCTTCCACAGATAATATTTACATATAAATCATATAAATTTTCTGTTTCTGGATAATTTTATCTTTTCTTATAATATGTCACATCTTTAACTGGCTTCTTGCGAATTTGGTATGCTTCACATGTTGTTGTTAGATCAATAAAGCTCTAATGTTTAGGGTTTGAGGTAACTCAAAAGTCACAAGACCAAGAGTAGGAAAGGGAAATACTGCATGAATGTTCTCAGTAATTTAGGGGGAAAAGCCCATTCATTGTAAGGTTGCTTTAAGTAGGAGGCAAGCCATTACTACTCCAATTATTACTAAATTATTTACACAAAATAGAACTTTGTAAAAAGGGAGGATGAAGGCTCACTTGCATTTCTTGCTTTCCCTTTCCCACTCTGTGCTGCTATAGCCTGGTGTCTAACCCATGATTGCCTCAGCAGGAGTTTTCACTCAAGTCTCCTCAGGCAGAAGAAAAAGCTGAGCCAAATCCCCCTTCACTGTGGGTGGAAGGGAAAGGCATTTTCTTGCTTTATAAACATTGCTGTGCACTTCCTTTGCCTTTTACACAGTTCATCCAAATCAGCACATTTAGTTTTGAACCTCTTGAACTGTTCCATTTAATATACTGGGGTTTTTCAGTTTTTGTTGGGTTTTTTTTTTTTTTATCTGTGCTTTTAATTACAGCAAGGAAAACAAAAATGCAAGCAAAAGAAATCTGATTTGATAAGGACTAAAGCATGTTGCTTCGTTGTCTTCCTTTTGCAGTCCAACACCCCTCTGGAACATCAGTTATTTGCACAACCCTCTCAATGGCAGACAAATCCTCTGTCCTGAACAGACCTTGCTGAAGAGTCCTGCATCACTTTGAACTGAAAGCTGTGTCAGTTGCCTGAGTGACACTATCACTCAAATTTCTGACCTAAGTCAAGCAGCGTCTTGCTTGAATGACTGATCTTCTCAGTAGTGTTTGCCTTAGGCAGTGCGAACAGATGCCTGGCATGAGAGAGAATTAAAATGATATTTATATATCAGCGTACACCTTCTAGACAACCTATGTTCTGGACCTAATCCTGAACTTTCAGTGATTTTACAGAGGGAGTCTCACCTAGACAGAAAATGCAGATGTTGAGTCCTACATGTATCTGCTCGATCCATTCCCCAATTATAGCTGAGCTGTGCAGACTGCCATTGCCAATTCTCATGAACATTAACAATTTGCTGGGTATTACTTAGTTCTGCTTTTTAACAGACCTTGTAACACTGTGCAGACAGTTTTCAACCCCAAATCTCATCTTCTATCTTTTTAAAATCATTGTTCTATCTTTATAGCGACAAAGGTCTAGCAGGGAATAGGGGCATTGTATCACTTTGCACAGTAATGGGGAAAAGGAAAGGGAATTGTCTATAATTTATTTCTCCATCCAGACAAGTCAAGCTAAGTTATGATCAGAGCGGTGCAGCAGTCATGATCACCTACCGTTTTATAGCTGATGTGATTGTTTTTATGAAGCCTGTAACATTTTTGACAGTGCTGTTGTGCTGATCATCGTTCTTGTCTCAGCAGAATGATATTACTACAGTCAAGTCAATTAGGCTTGCAAGCTGGGCTTACTGCTGGCAGGCTGTGACAAGAAATTGCACAGAGGACTCTCTTTCCTTACTCAGATGCAGGCGGGGGACAAGAGAAAGCAGGGACAGTGGTCAGTTGGTCAACCCTTCAATGACTTATTCAAAGACTTTTCTTTTGTCAAGGTGATAGAACAATTTGCCGCATTTCAGATAGACAGTAACCTGCCATTTAGTGTGGCTATTCAGCTATTGTTATTCATGCAGTGGCTAAAAAATAAAGACTGGAAGAAAGCATCATTCTGAATTCTTCAAAGTGTTCCTTTGCAGAGAGTTGCACAAGAGTCAACATAGCACTGGCTGCAGCAGTGTGAAAGCAGAAGGAAAACACAGGTGGTCAGTGGGTGTAGAAGGGGACAGAGTACATCCCCCATTCTTCCGGCTCCTTAGCACTTGGTTCTTCTGCCTGCATACTAGTTGCCCTCATTTAACTGCTTACCTGATTGCTCATATTTCATGTCTGAAATGCAGCAGAACATCACTTGTAAACAAATGAGAAACACCTTCCTAGCATGTGATGAGGTCAAGTGCTGTGCTTGCTCCTCTGCTGGTGTTGTTGGCCTTGCTAAAAAAATCTTTCTTACCTTCTATAGCTCCTCATAAAGTCCAGCGGTCTTTACCACTGTGATAAGAGGAAAGATAAACTCAGCCTACTTTTCTGGTCCTAAGATACTCCTCATGTCATCTCAGAGTTTCCCTTCTTATTCCCTCCCCTTTACCTTGATGTTACCTTGGAACTTTTGATTCAAAGTCAGTGAATTTACACTGGTTAAAAACATTCTAATTTCCCTCATTCCTTTTCCTGCAGTGTGTCCTCAACCATTTTTGCTTTCCACCATCTGTCTGCTGTTAGTCTCATGTCAAGACTTCTATTAAAGTCCACTGTGTGGTTTGACAGTTGTCCTGGCGTTTTGGCCCCAGGAGGCATTTTAAAATCCATCTTTGCTTCTTAGCAGAGTGTTAGTCTAATAAAGGGCATTAATTCTAAAAAAAAAAGGGAAAAAACAGACAAGCTGTACAAATACTGATGTAGATGAAACTGTATGTTCTGGAGGCACGTGAGGAGGAAACTGTACCATGCTTTTGTCTTGCCCTTTAGCTTCTGGAAATTATTCCTGGGAAAACTTGCCACTTTCTGAAATACATCTAGGTTTAGTGTTTGCTGTTTTTATTCTCTTATCTGTAACAGTTTTTTTGGAAATGGATATTTAGATGGATTTAGAACTCTGACCTAAACATAAAAACACTAGATTTTGCACAGCTAGAGGAAACTTTAGCAAAACAGACAGAGTCCAGAACTGGTTTTATGTACACAGGTGTAACTCCTGTGGAAGTTACTGGGAGTTGCAAATAGTTTCTGCAGGCAAAAGTGCCTGAGGAATTAGTATTTCTTAGTCTAGGCTAATGGAGCCAGCAGGAGAAGCCTAAGAGACCAATTCAAAGTTCGGTGATTTTTGATGTGAAATGGGTTTGCCACTAGCTGGATATTCAGAGAGTTGAAAGTCTCCTGCAGACAGATTCTTGTAATCTTCTTCCTTAAGTGACCGTTATGCTGTTGATGAGGACAGCAAATTGTCTGGTCTTGTAGTGGAAATTAAGGTGTGGAAATGTTTGCACTTATTTGCTTTTTAACCATTTGTGTGTATAGAATTGTCTGTGAGTGTCTCTGTGCATGTGGTTTAAAGAGTTTTTAAACTAGTGGTGACTAACTGACAATGTAAGATACCAGGCTGAACTCTTGTGCTTACACCAGGTGAGATTTGAAGAGCTAATGGACACTGTGAAAAGAACAAGGAGGGAACTTCTGGTTTTGGCTAGTACTTTCCTCCTTTTACCAAAATAAGTTCTGACATCCAGGCCTGAGTTTGAACTAACAACCACTGCATGACTACATTAGCAGGTTCCAAGTCATTTATTTTAAAGTGCTCTAGGATACTTCGAGTATGAAAGGTGTCATAGAAAAACCAAATTTTTTTTCATTCTGTTTGACACTTTGGTTTTGAGCTTACCGTGTTATAATGGTACACAGAGACTTTAAAGTTTACTGAAGGTCTTCTGTATATGCATGTGTTTATGTGGAAAAACTTGTCATACAGTTAGGGAAGACTGAAAATAAATGAAATATGAATCTCAGAGCAACAGGTCCTTTCTACTCCTTTATAAGACTCAAAATTTCCTAGTTGTGATCCCTTTAGCTACCATTAAAACATAATGATCAATTTAAACTTGAAGATTGTATGTAACGTGTTCACCCATAAGGTTACTGCCTAACGATTTAATAAACAGAGGTCATATTGGAGGGCAAAATTGCTGCATTTCACGATACGACAGCTTTGCTTTATTTTTCTGTCCACATAGTTGTATTCTGGAATATACTTTAAATGTACTTGCATAAAATACATGTAGGTGTGAGTTGCACATGTATGGACCTAACTGCTGGACACACAGGAAGTGTGCTTTGGACAAAATATATTAATGGTACTGGAAATCTCAGCCTCACATTTTTGTTTTGCCAGGTCACAGAGAGCCTGAAGCTATGAATTTAACATTCAAGCCCATGGTTCTAGGAAACTGTTCAGCTCTCTCACCTCTGGTTGGTTTTGCTGGCAATCAGTATCAGCAACATCTGGCCCCTAATTGGCTTTGATGTGGTTTTTCCCAAGCTTTCAATATATGGCCTTGGAAAGACCATTGTTCTCTTTATTAAAATAACCTGGTTGAAACAGACTCACGTCTGCCACAGATTCAGAATGAAGAAAGAGAGAAGAAAAAGTTGTATCCAGCCTGTGAGCCAGATGGCTAAGTGTTTTAGCACAGAGGGTCTGGCATGTCAAGGTTTGCAGAGCCCTGTGGAAGCCCAAGGTGAGCAGGGGTTCTGGCTTCTAGCCCAGTGGAGCAACGAGTGCCTCTGTGACCACAGGCAGCTAGTTAAACCTCCCTGCCCCTTGCCTGGTTCAACAGGAAAACTGGATGAAAGACAAGACCTGGTTAGATACCAGATGCTGTCTCTGAATGGAACTTTCCTAGGAGAGGTAAATAAATGCAAAACTTTTACCAAAGGCTTTGTGCACTCCTATCAGAACATTTGTGAGGCCGACAGCTAAATCTCTTAATTGTTTAGTGTGCTGCCATTGGAAATAGTTTTATGATCTTGGAAATATGGTGCTAGATAGCTTTTTTTCATAGTGCTGTGTTTCTCCGCTGTGTGAGGGTTGCTCAGAGTTTGTTCAATATGGGGGAAAGGGCAGGATTTATTTGTGAGACTCATAAAACAAATGTTGTGTCTTTTTCCTTCTTTGTTACTAAGGTGGATTACATGGCCTGACATCTATAGAGGAAGAGATATAGGTGAGGTAAATATTGCTTTGTCTGAGATTCTGTTTCTGATGACTGTGTGACACAAAGGGAGAGCAGGGGTAGGAAGATTCAGTGATGTGATTAACGTGGTAGAGCACAACTGCCCTACCTAATGGCGGGAAAGCTCCTATGGGGAGAAACACTTTTTATGTGACAATATTACATCTTTACAGCAACTCTGCTACCAAGGAGTCATATCTGCACATGACCCAGGTACCGCAAATGTGCGCAGCTAGAAACACGAACTGGTTGTGGGTCTCTACCCAGAAGCATGTTCTCTTCACCATGCATTCATGCATCTGCTAGGGGTGGCGTAATTGTTTTCAGTGTGTCCAGGAATTTTCATTGTTTCCAGGAGGTTTTTATGGTATGTGGAAATCCACGCTAAAGAGAATTAACAGGTGGATGGGAATTGTCGACTGGAGAGAGTTTGAAAATGGAAAATACAACATGAAACATGATCCAAGGGATAGGAAAGAAAGGTTGCCTTTGTGCAGAAGGGGGTTCAACAGACATGTAGGAGGTCTTGATTTCACTGGCAGTGTGAATTTTATTTGGACCTCTTGTGGGCTTACCTCCCTCTTCCTCCTTTAGAAGGAGTTCTGGTGTGATAAAGCTTGACATGGCATAAAGTGAATTGTGGCAAAGCCAAGGCTGTATAATAGAGAATGATCATTACTGAAGGGAAGAATATTAAAATAACCTCTTACTATGCTGAAGCTGAGATCCCTGAAGCATTTAGGTGGATGAGAAGGTGAGTTTGCAACTCTGGAAATACAAAGGAAAATTCTGGCTCTTCATAACAAGTAGTTTAGAACAGGCACCAGGAGTGCCCTCTTGAGACAAAGCTTTCCTTTATTTTGGGAAGTGGATCAGGATTTCTGATGCAGCTCTGTCACAACACCGTTGAAACAGTGGTATTTTTTTCACTTTTCTCTCTCAATTTATCGTGGTTCTGACTTATAGGGGTTTTTCTGGGTAACATTCACCTTGGTGAAACGCACTTTCCAAATAGAAGTTGACAATGTTTTCCATCCTTCCTGTCTTTCTTTATTCACCTCCCGGGACTTTGCATTGGTCTCTCAGCTGTCTGTCTCTCCACATTGTCTGTTGGTTTTGTGGGAAGACCAAGCATCAATACCTGAAGTGTGAGATCTAGTTATTACAAGCATACTGTCTTTGATTAGGTAGTATAAAATATATATATTGGATCATACATTCTTTTGTTTAAGTAACAGCAAAAGGATATTCTGAGGGAGTCTCTCACTTTAAAACAACCTAAATTTTACTGCAGCATCACTTCTTTAACTTTCAATGTCACAACAGCTTTTGTTAGATTGCTTCCTGATGCTTCAGTTATCACAGTCAAAACCCCCACCATGCTGCAAACTAGCGTGACAATTTCTTCTACAGCAACTGTGAAAGTCAGGGCAGGAGGTCAACCATTTGCAGCCCATCTGCTGGCCCTAACATCTAAGATGCAGGCTTCAACCATGAACAGCTAAACCCCACAAATTGTAAGTAATGAAGAGTCCATCATAATCAATGTGTCAAACACCTGTGTGAACAAAACAGTGAAGGAATGACTTTTGCAAGAGAGTGGATATAGGATTAGATGGAGCATTACTTGAGGCCTGGATGGGAATATTTGTGTTCAATGTTTAGAACGGAAAGTGCAGTTGTTGTAGCACTTTGTAATGAAAGGATGACACATCAGTATAACTACCTACACAGTGTATGGTAACAAATTGTTAAGGTGCCTGCCCATCTATTCCTTGAAGCAAATAATCAACTTGGGAATTCATAGAACAGCACACATCCCATTTGGCAGCAGTTTGCTGAAAGAACTGAGGGTGATGCTTAAAACCCAGCAGCTTTTTTACAGGCTTGCCCACAGCCGTGCCACATGTATATGCAGGCACACACAAAGGTCCTGCTTTGTTGAATGTCCCCAGTTGTTTACAAGCCGAATTGGAGGGATGGTATAGCACAGCTGCTGTTGCACAATCTCTCCCTGATAACGAGGGTACCCTCGAACCAATGTGGGATTCTTGTAAAGAACCTGCTGTGTCTGTTGTGCATATTTTCCTTCACTTGACTTGGCTGATAGGGTACATGACTACCCACTTCATTGCTCTGCCAGAGAGGACTCTTATCTGCATGATGCTGCAAGGAGAGAGTGTGAGCTGAGACCACAGGGTACAATTGTTTTGTTATAAATCGTGAGAAGCAGCATTAAGAGTCACTGTAGCTTCTATTTCTGCATTAATAAAACTGCAAGCATGTCTTTTTAAGACACTCTCACATGCCATAGAGTGTGTGGTCTGTGCTTCCATGGAATGCTTTCAGCCAGCTGTGGTGAAGTGTGCCCAGAGCTTGTGGTAGTGTCCTGCAACGGGGCCAGGTAAAATGCCACTACAGATACATTGCTGGAAGGTTCAATGAAAAATGCCTTGAGGACGGTACAGAAAGAAGAAGAAAATAATTTGAAAATAAATAAATAATAATAAAAAAAATTTAGAAGGCAAAATAGTAAAGGAGGATTGGGATTTTTTTTGTGGAAGGAAGGTAAAATACACAGAGAAAGTGGGAATGAGAATTTGGATGTTAGCAGATTGTAGCTTGTGCCCTGGGGATGAGGACTTGATGCAGAAGGTGATGGGAAGTCATAGAAGGGTGATGACTTGAAGAATGACCCCCACTGAACTTCTGACTTAGGAAGCACGACAGAAATGGAGCTGCTTAAAGAAATGAAAGGTGCCATGCCCCTGGGAAATGATTAAAATGTTTAGCAGTGGAAGCAGTAATATTATGGAGCTGATATAAGGAAAAGAAACAGTTTCCTTCCCCTTCCTCTGTTAGAGATTTTCCTTTTACTTTTTCGGGTTTGGTTTGGGTTTTTTTTGGTATTTAAATGGAAAACAAATATACCTACACACCCACACACATATATATAATATTTATTATATTACTATATTATAATATATATAGTAATATATATTATACATACACACACTTACAAACATAAAATTTCGCACAGACTATAAGATCCCTGCATCTGTTGAGGAAAAATTATATTCTTGTTACTTTCAAAACTGAGAGTGGTAGTGAAGTTGAGTAGGATGTTAATGGCAGTGAGGAGATGCAGAAGCCATCCATGTCTCTAATTCTGAACAAACCTGATGGAAATGTCATCCTTGTACCAAGATGGCAGGTGCCATTGCTCCATACAGGACTTCAGAAGGACCCCGAGCATGGTTCCTTCAGATTCAGCACATTGCTGAAACCAAGGTGTTCCAAATAAAAATAGACATTTGCATGGAATTTTTTTTTTTTTTTCATTCTGAACAGATTTGGAAACTCACAGCTGCAAAGATCTGGGAATTTGTGAAAAATGAAAATGTAAAGAATATTTTTCCTTCTCTGTAATGAAGAAAAGTGAATACCCTTTCCCTCTTTTCTGCAAGAATATTGTTGAAAACATGTTGATTTCAACTGACTGGCAGGTTTGAAAAGAGTCACCAGCTGGGCAGCATTTCAGCAGCAGAAGTCTGTGGAGGTGAGACACCAGTGTCAAGATTTGTGAGACTCCAAAGCCTTTATTAATATTATTCTAATACATTTATTTTCAGTCTCTTTTCACCTACAGACCTTTAAGCATTTTCTGAAGTAGGTGTCAGCCCTTACACAGAGAATTCAGTCCTAGTAACAACAGTTTTCCTTTTCTTGGTTGTCCTTCAATGACTCTGTAGAAGCAGACAGGGGTCCTGAGGGTCTGCAGAGTATATACTGAGGGTGACTGGTCTAATGTAAAATTAACATGTGTAGTGTGTCCCAATAAATTATTTTATCACCCTTTTCTGATGACCGTGTATCAGCCTCCAGCCGTGTGATATGTAATGGTAGTAAAATTTCTAAAATTTTACATGCAACTGATAAATTGAATGACCTTGAATTGCTGGGGTTTGCACTGGACATGTTTTGGGTAGCCAAAGGTGATGAAAGGTGACAAAAGCCAAAGGTGTTGAAAGTAGAATAAAAAAAGTTCTATTCTTAGTTGCTTAGTTCAAGTCAGGATATTTGTGTGTACTTAGCCAAAAAATTGATTTACCTAAATGCATTAGAATGGATTAGTCAACATGGTTATTATCCTATATCCAGAATAAAGATGGTGGATGAAAGATTTAGTTTTGACTGGTGTCGTGGTTTGTAAAACCACAGGGACAGTTTTTGCTAAACACCTGGTAGGCTGAGGCAGGGACAGGGAGGGTTTCTCTCACCATTTAAGGTCATGGGCAAGAAACCAACACAACTCGTGAAGAACAACAGAATTTATTAACTATTTACAACAAAAAGCTAGATATTGAAAGAGAGAAACCACATCTTAAAAAGGCACTTTTCCCCCACCCCTCCCTTCTTCCCAAAGCCCAAAGTCTTTGCTCTGTAGCTTCTCCCCACCCCGGCAGTGCAGGGGGGCAGGGAGTGGGGGCTGCAGTCAGTCTGACGCTCTTTCCTCCTCACAGTCTTTCCCGGCTGCCACATGGAGTCCCTTTCTCATGTTGAGAATCCTTCTCCAGAACTTCTCTGGCGTGAGTCCTTTTCCAAGGGGGCTACAGTCCTCCGACAACTTCTAGCTCCAGCTTGGGGTCCTCCACGGCTGCTTCTCAATTCCGAACGGGGCTACAGTAGTTCCTGCATGGGGTCCTCCACGGCTCTTCACCATGTGGCAGGGGAAATGCTGAGAGTGTTCTCTTTCATGGTTCCAACTCCATGTCTGCATGGCCATCTCCTTCAGCATCTTCCTTCTCTCTTGGCCTTCAGGTCTTCATTGTCTCCTGTGAAAAAGGGCTCCCGGGTGAGCCATGGCAGAAGCCTGGGCTATGGCAGGTTGTTTTGCAGAAGCCAGGCAGGCGGCTGGATGGCCGGACCAGTCCACCCAAGCCTTGCCCTGCCCGAGGCCGTGCCAACCCATTGTTCTGTGCCCCCTCTTAAATGTGTTATTCGCAGAGGCGCCGATTGGCTCAGTCCTGGCCTGGGGTGGGTTCATCTGAGCTGGGACACTTCAGTCAGTTCCTTATAGAGGCTATGTGATGGTGGTGCCCCTTCCCCCACTTCCCCCCCACCCCGTACTAAATGTTTGGAGGGGGTGGGTGACTTGTTAAGAGTAATTTAAAAAAGGAGCCATCACTGTAACGCCTCCCTTGCTGCCAGCAGTAGACTGGAACTCTTAGCAGTTGCTTAAGGAGCCATTACGTCCCTCCCTGCTACCAGACAACCCCCCTCCACCAAAACCATAATAACTGGAGATTGGTAGTCAAAGATGGATGGACACTTTTTAAGGGCCTGAGCAGGTTTTTGGACCTCTCTGATCACTGTGACCTTGATTTTTTTTTCCTTCAGATCATCAGTCTGTGCTAGTTCCGAGTAGGTGTGCACCTTACAGTTTTGTCACCTGTTGACAACTGAAAGTTGGCTGCCAATTCCAGTTATCTGGTTTCTGGAAAGTACAAAACTATGTTGTTTTTTTTTTTTTTGAGCATGTATGAATGACACCAACATTAGATAAAGGAAGTGTCTAAGTTCTGTTGTTCTGACTATTTTTACCTCCAAAGGACCTCAAAATCAAAGCAAAATTGTCAAATTTCACATAGGATTGAGCGAAAGTAATATGTCCTTCAGCAGTACTTAAGCAAGTTCATTATTAGTTTGTCTGGGAAGGTGCTGAACCTTGACTGAATTTCAGGTTCATTAAATTAGGTTTACAGATATCTACTGAGGGTATTCCAATGGTAACGACTAGAAGTCATGAGCTGAATTAAAAACAATAATGCAACAATTTAGAGAGGAAAGGTTCATGCACCCCTTAAAAACAATGATTATTCATTTTAAGGTAAATTTTAAAAACACAGCCGTTAGGTATTGTAAAAAGTGAGTCCTTAGCTTCAGTAAGTCATTTATCACAATTTATTGTGATAATGTATTTTTTATCTTTGTTGTTTGTATTTTTTTAAGTGAGATTTTATTTTATCAATGACTTTTGGTTCAGAATAAAGATTTTTATTCTTTTGTCTTTTGACATACTTTTTGAAGCTAATTGAAGAGTAACCTCTTCTTCCCTTTTTGCTTCCAAATATTTTCTAAAGAAAATGTCATCCTGTAACATGACTAGAGTATGAACTAACAGTACAGATTCATTAGGTCTCTGAAATAATGTGTCAGATTCTAGGGATAAAATGCTGAATGTTTGCCACTGGAATGGATGGATTTTTTTTTTTTTTTTACTTTACTTTGGAAATGAGTAGTGGAAAGTAAGTATAGGGAATTATGAAGAGTAAATTCAAAATGATTTGTGTAGAAAAGAGGAATGAAGCATACTAGCAATCTTGACCTTGGACTCTTGGTTATGGCTGAAGAACTGCGAGATGGAATCTCTCACTAGATGTTCCAGTGACCAAGGACAATATAATTCACAGTATTCTTGCTACATTAACTGTCAGATTTTGATCAAGTCATCTTTTCTCTAAAGAAAAATGCTATTAATGAAAATTTTCCCAAGAAAAAAACATAAAAAGAAATCACTTTTGGGTAGAATGGGTGGATGGTCAAACAGAGTCATCTGGGTTACCTCTCTTTTCTTGAAGACTCTGATAGGAGAATGTCTAATGTTTTTGTTTTCCCCTACTCTTCTCTTGCACTATTCCTGACAAAAAATATTTCACATTTCCTGGGGCTGAACAATCCTGAGGTACAGAACAAGAGAAAATGGGACTTTTGAAACTACCCATCAAGATGAGCAGAAAAACTCAGCAGCTCTTGCAGTATTTTCAACACAGAAGAGAGGTCAAGTTAGAAAACCTCATCATTCAAAGCTCCAGCCTGAAGAGTGGGAAGGAGATATAGCACTATTATTCATAAAATTATGTACTTCCACAGGATATACCACTGCATTTTTGCCGGTCCTCCTTTTCTGTCAGCGGAGCAGTTAACAATGCCAATATTTAATCCATCATCAGTGGTTACAAAACTTAATGCCCCAGAGAAACAGGCAAGAACTCAGTTGCTGTTTTTAGGCTTTCTGCTGCAAGCGTTGTATTACTCACAACTGATTTTGAAGATTTCGGTGGCAGCCTGTGAAATGTAAAGATTTCTTTATAGGAGAGAGGAGGCCTTGTCTACATAAGACCATGGCACTGACTTCAGTAAATCAGCTCTCCTGGCTACAGCATAGAAGATAGCACATCAGCCTTCCTTCATATCGCATGGTAGCTGGACCCCATCTCCAAATAGGCTCAGAGATGTATGAAGGAAGGATGATAACTGTTTCATCTAGGATAGAAACATATTGACTTTTCTACTTTTTTCCAAGCTTTGTGTGTCTGAGTATGTACATGATATGATCTCTGAGTTGTTTACCTTCTAGCACTGCTCCCATAACATCTGGTATTTTGAATACAGAGATACCTTCATGCCAATGGACCATGTAGTAGGATATAAATATTAACCAGACTAGTAACATGTATTTTCCTCTTGTGTTCTCAGTAATGCAGTTGAATTAAAAAAGACAGCCTTAAATGACATCTCCCTACTAGTTTACTGCTGTTCTACTTTGTATTCATAACTCTTATGCAATTGCACCTGCTCTGATGCAGTATTGTTTCAAGAAAGGAATATTAACCAATTTCTTCTTCTCTCTGCATATTAAGCAGAGTTAAAAGTGCAATGTTATGGTAATGAGATAAAGAAATCCCTGTTCTGGGAAGTAGCAATATATTTATAAAGTGTCAGACAGAAATAACTGTTTCTAAAAATACAGTATGTATCTCTTATGATTTTTAAAAATCTGCTCCAGTTTTTTGTTTATATTACAGGATTTGGCAGACTATGGAGTTTCAATGGGTTCAAATAAAATGTGAGTTTTATGTCAATGACAGCACAGACACATGCCAAATGGATGAAAATCTGCATTGTTTTGAAGTCAATAATAAAAATCCCATCCACTTCAGGAATGAAGTGGTCTCCCCTTCAGGTAATCTGTAAATAAGATAATTCAGGACTTGTTGGAGTCTGTCATCAGGCCCATTCATCTTTTTTGTCCACTTTCACTAGCTATGCAAGGGCCTTTCCTCAGGTTTATCATGACTTCAGCTATAAGCTACATTACTTGGATTCAGTTGCAACAAAGATGTCAAACCTGAGGAGATGCTAGACGTTCTGTTTTGTTTCAAGCACGGAGATGTCCTCAACTGCACTCTGTGATTCCTAAGCCTGGCAGTTTTACATGCTTCATATGCTATTCTGTTATACCTGTGTGGTGGCTTAACCTTGGCTGGACACCAGGTGCCCACCAGACTGCTCTATCACTCCCCTCATCAGCAGAACAAGGGGAAGAAAATAAGATGGAAAAACTTGTGTCAAGATAAAAGCAGTTTAATTAAAGCAAAGACAGGGCTGTGCACAGAAGCAAGGGAAAACCAAAGATTTTCTTCTGTTTCCCATCAGCAAGCAATGTCTGGCCACTTCCCAGGAAGTAGGGCTTCAATATGTGTAGTGGTTGCTCCCAGAGACAGATGTCGTAACTACGAATGCCCTCCTCCTCCTCCTTTCTTTTAGCTTTTATCACAGAGCTGACATCATATGGTACATACTTAAACCATCTCTATACCCAACATACAGATTTATACATTCTTATTACCTACTATCCCCTGTCAGTTAACAGATGGCTATTATTCTCCCATTTCATGGGCTTCTTCCACTCCTCCAGATGTTTGCAAACAGGCTATGACTTAGTCCCATCTGCCAAGATGAGTGTTCTGAACAGGAAAAGCAGCACGTTTGCGTGTTGGGCACCAGCACTGGCTTGGTTGGGGTCATTGTTGCACTCTTCTTGTTCCTTGTGAAACTCGCCTTTTGTTAGTTCAGGTCGTTCCTGCCACATCACTTCCTACAACATGC